>PNEQ01103490.1:0-13566 GCA_003012365.1 Medauroidea extradentata | reverse complement strand
ATTATATTTACTGGTTTTCAAGTTTTGTATGAAGTAAAAATATGCAAATTTTGACTTTGAAGTGGCATTACGGGAAAACTAGATGAGCTAATTTTTTTCCGTTAGATGTTAATGTACTCTTAAGTAATGTCTACAAAACTAACACTATTTTATACAAATATAAAATTATGAATTTTTCCCCACTTGAACGCCCTTAAGTAAGTCAACAACGATGTAGGCTTCAGAAGATCCAGACACCGCAGCGCTACATTTTTTGGTGCTGTGACCAGGATTTGTGGTTAACGGCAATGTAAGTATCTTCAGTCACCCACGCGTTACATTTTTGGTGCCGTGACCAAGATCTGCATGAATAAGAGTAGTGCTGGGACTTAGGGAAGTGGCAACAACAACATGGGAAACACAACACAGCAGCAGCAGCAGCAGCAGCATTGCAGCAACAGTTAAGTGAGGCAAGACTAGGTAATCTACATGAGCAGCATGAGGAGGTATGTGTGCAGGATTTTTGTTTTGCGAAACTGTATTGTAAAAATTTGCCGCGTGTTAGTGTTTCGCAATGAAGAAGAGGAAACATTCATTTTCAGCTGGCCTAGGCCTATAACCTGCTTTCTTCAGTTTTAGGTTTTATACATTGGTTTTTAAACGGTAAACATGGTTAATTAATATTTGGCAGCATTAATTAAAAGCCTAATTGAGGAACAAACTAAGACTTTGGTTGGTGCGATTGAAAGGTTAAGTACAAAGGTTGTAACTTTTGAAGATAAACTAGACACATTACACAAAGAGGTAAAGAGTGAAGTTGTGCAATTAAAAGAACAGATAGTAGACTCTATTGAAGTTGTTAAAGATTCATCTACAGTAGAAGACTTAGGCCTAAGGGTAGAGGCGGAGACATTGAGGAGGATAAATTTCTGTTTGATATCATTGATGTTGAGAATTCAAGTGTTCATGAAATTGTTGAAACTTTAAATGCTGTTGGTGAGACCTACTACGTGGATGAGTGTGACTGTGTATTGTTGAGTGAAGGCTTTGTTAGGGGACCTGTAAGTAAACCTAACATATTTTGCACTTGGGAAGTGAGAGTGGCATGGGAGTTGAAAAGGGCTTTTTGTTGGTCTGATGATCGAGTACTTGTTGGATCAGAAATCAGTAGGGCATGTGAACAGTGGGGGGTGCAAGTGTGGCACAGAGGTGCAGTGAAGTACAAGGGTGTGAATGAGCAGAAAGGTGAAAGTGATTGTTGGAGAGGTGATGAGGGGAAGATGGTGATGTTCTGTGTGATGAGAGAGACTAGGAAATGGGGTGTGCAGGAATGGTGTAGGGGAAAGGTAAAAATTAAAAGGTAACATCAAGAGACAAGAGATTTTCTAAATTCAAGGGGTTTTTGTGTGTGAGGGTAATTATGTCATTCTGTATTTTGGATCATTTGTGTATTTTGATAACGTGTATTTTTTTTTCTTTGTCTTATGTAACAGTAGAACTTACCTGGCTGTCAGGGAACGGTTACTGCACAAATGCCAAAACTTACTGACGTTTGTACTGCCTATCTATATTATAGTTTTTCGTACAACACATTTACACTTGGTCAAGTAATTTACTTTTGGTAAGATGTATTAGTTTTGTTTGGCCACTCTGTAGTTAGGTTGCCAGGCAGGACCACAACAGAGCTATACGTTTGTTTTTCTGACACACACAGTAATATTTGGAAAGTTTTTGAATGACACTGAGTACATTGTGTTATGAGGTTTCTAATTTTGAGTGTTAAGTATTTGAGTTAAAGCTTTTGAATAGTTAAGTGATTTTTGGGTTTTGAACATTTTAAGATAATTGGTAAATACTTATCTGGCTTAGGTCACCTCTAGATTCCGTGGCCGTGATTTTGGCTCAGTAATTCAAGTAATGTTGGTGATGTGTACAGGATGCCTCGTCATTGTCCAATGGGCATACCTGAGTGTTTATTTGTATTTTCTTGTGTTTATGCCACTCCGCCGTCGTTCCAAAGAGTGTGCTTATATCAGGAGTGTTGTATTTCTACAGGGTACTGTAAGGCGGTCCACCCACCACTTAGGCCTTTATTATTTTGTGTCTTGTTTTTATTTTATTTGTTTCCTTATGTTTAATTTATTGAATTTGCTATTGTCTATTTAATTATTTTGAGGTATTGTTGACAGGAGTTTGGTATTTTATCTGTATCAGTATTGAAATTGTTAAATTTAATATTTAAGTTGGTTTGTTTAGGCTTATGCAACTTTGTGTTTTAATTTTAATGTAATATTTTCGTTTGCAGCTTAACTGTTATTGTATGGTAACTCAGGGCTGGGTGTATTGTTGGCAAGTGTAGTTTGATGGCACAGGTGTGCTTACCCAGTTCCTGGAATTGCTATATTTAGATTTTACCATTTTTCTAATACTTTTACATTTCATGAAGTGCACGTGCACCGCCGCTCGTTGAGTGTGCGAGAGAGATGGTGATATGTTTGCGCGGGCCGGCTTGAGCCAATGGAAGGACATGCAGTTCAAATTTATTAAAATTTTGTTGTAAATTATTTTATTAATATAGATTTTAGGGGTGTGCGAAGCTTCGCATTGTCGAAGTCGAATCAAAGATTTTTGTTCCTTCGACTTTGTCTTCGACCAATAAAAATCTTCGAGTTGAAAGTCGGTCGAAGATAACCACAATTCGCATCAAAACAGACAAAGACAAAATTATTTATGTGGAGCGGTTAATTTTCCGTTTATTTGTAATTGTATTATTCTGTACAACTTACACTTAAAAACTTAAATTCATGGCAAGTGGTGAACTATTTATTTTGTTTAGGCTACATTCGGCGGCACAATTTCACTTAAGTCGGAGTCACAATAACCCAACAAAACTATGCCGGCGCAACTAAAACAATATCTGTTGTCAGTAAATCAGTAAGTACAGTAAAGTACCATTTATCCAGACTTCCAAACACCGGAATATTCTAAATAACGGACATATTAAAAATATTTCCCTACATAGCTTATGCATCAAACATTTTTTTTAGCTCAATACCACTGTAATTTCTGCTTTCCCGCGAATATATATTACGTAAACACAGAACTAAGAATCATAGAAAACTGCATACCAGTAGTACTGCAAGCTTTAGAGTAAAATCAGCATTAAAGTGGTCCCAATCACAAATGAGAAATTCTTAACGGAGTGTTGTGCCTCCATGTTGCTCATTCATCTATGGTGTTGCCAACAATGTTATTGTTTACGTTTCTCGTTCTATATTACTGCGGCAATTTATTATGACTTTAATCTTAGACTGCAGATTCATTTAAATCAGAATTGCCATTTTCAGTAATTTTAGTTTTGTCATTGGCGATAATGAACAAAGAAGAATCAGAACAAAAAAATTAACCTCTTGTGCAAAGTGGAAATTTGTGGTTGTAAATATGGCTTCTTCTAGCGGTTGGAAGGGAGTAGGCCAAAAATGTTACGTTTCGTAGGCAGGTGTTCATGTTACATTAAATTAAAATTGGTTTGGTTTTGTTCAGATACGTTGACATTTCAGTATTCCGTAATATAATTTCGAGTTATGGAGGTTATAACCTCAGTAAATAAATCCTTGTTTATCTTATGCACCCCTTGTTTTGAACCCAAAATATTATGAGAAAAAATTTTGTTAGGATACGTGAGTAAATACGGTATATTTAAATATTTTTTTCATTACCAATTGTTTGTGATAAATTTTTTTCTTTGCTGTCTGAAGTGAAAAAAATTAAATTCTTCGACTTCGACTTTACTTCGACATTCCTTCGCACAATTCAAGATTCGATTCGACTTCGCTTCACATTTAAAAATAGACCTTCGCACATGCCTAATGGTTTTCAAAGCTATATTTTCACTTTACATGTTGTTTAGATGTATAAAGTTTGTAATTTATTATTACATTAAATTTAGTATTAATTTTCCATTACATTTTTACTTTGGTGCGCTGGGTGGGTGCTAGAGGCGCTGCAGGGCGAGAGCAAGCTTCGCGGGGTCGGCCATACTTACTTGTTGTCTAGTCGCGGACGAACATAGCGGTCTGGAACGGTTGGTGGGCTGTGTGGGAGCGAGGTGGCGGAGCAGTCATGTATTCGTAGTTAAACTTTCTGTGCTTTTAGTCGCAGAGTGGAGTGCTCGCGCATTCGCGAGAATGTTATTATTAAGATGTCGTGGCTTGTTTTGGTCCTTTGAAACTTTGTTTTAAATTCTTAAAGTTTTTGGGGTTGAGCTGATCTCTCCCGGGAGCATCAGGCTTGGACGGGCAATGATGAAAACTATTATGATTGAAATCTAAAACTTTCAGTATGTAATTTTTTTTTTTTTAAAGTTATTTAATAAAACAGTCATGTCAACAAGCTTTTAATTTTTTGAGTAGACTGCTGCAAATAGTAGATTCTTATGGACCACTATACGATCACAACCTGCCACTAGCAGTAATGTAAGTATCTTCATCATCCAGACGCGTCACATTTTTGGTGCCGTGACCAGGATTTGTGTTTGACGGCAATGTAGTTAGCTTCATCGTCTAGACGCTAGATGAAGATGTTTTCAAATTTAAAAAAAAAAAAAAAATTGTGTGTTTTGTTCTGACTGCAACGTATCTTAAATTTACTGGCGATTAGTATGTAAACTGTGATCATGTATTTAGCGGCATTAATTAAAGGTTTAATTGAGGAACAAACTAAGACTTTGGTTGCTGTGGTTGAAGGTTTCAGTACCAAGATTGTAGCTTTTGAAGATAAATTAGACACATTACACAATGAGATAAGGAGTGAAGTTGTGCAATTAAAGGTTCAGGTAGCTGAATCTATTGAAGCTCATAAAGATTAATCTAGAGTAGAAGAGTTAGGTCTAAAGGTAGAGGCGAAGATAGAGCTACAGAATGTTGAAGAGGGTAAATTTTTCGTTGATATAATTGATGTTGCGAACATTCCAAAAATTGTAGAAAATTTAAATGCTGTTGGTGAGGCCAACCATGTGGACGAGTGTGACTGTGTATTGTTGAGTGAAGGCTTTGCTAGGGGACCTGTAAGTAAACCTCATATATTTTGCACATGGCAAACGAAAATAAGATGGGAGCTGAAAAGGGCCGTTTGCTGGACTGACGATAGAGTACTTGAAGGATCACAATTCAGGAGAGAATGTGAACAGTGGGGGGTGCAAGTGTGGCACAGAGGGGCAGTTAAATTGAAGGGTGTGAACGAGCAGGAAGGTGAAAGTGATTGTTGGTCAGTGGCGAGGAAAGTAGAGGAATGGAGTGTGGTGAGAGACACAAGAAAATGGTGTGTGCAGGAATGGTGAAGGGGTAAGGTAAAATTTAGAAGGTAACAAGACTGCAAGAGAATGGCAAAATCGAAGGGTTTGTTTGTGCTAGGGTATGTAATTTTGTGTTTTGGAGCATTTTTGTATTTTGATATTGCTTTTCTTAGTCTTATGTAACCTGGCTGTCGAGGAACAGTTACTGCACACATGCCACAATTTATTTATGTTTTACTGCCTTTCAGTATCACAGTTTTCTATACAATACACACACACACTTTGTCATGTAATTTAATTTTTGCTTAGATGTAACAGTTTTGTTTGTCACTCTGTGGTTGTGGTTGCCAGGCAGGGCCACAGCAGAGTTGTAAGTTTTTTGCTACAACACACATTAATATTTGGAAAGTATTTTAAATGACACTGAGTACATTACGTTGTGAGTTATAATTTTGAATTTTGAGTAGTTGAAGTAATTTTTGTGTGTTGAACATTTTAAGATATTTGGTAATTACTTACCTGACTTAGGTCACCTCTGGATTCTGTGGCAGTAATTTTGGCTCAGTAATACAAGTAATGATGGTGATGTGTACAGGATACTTCGTCGTTGTCCAATGGGTATACCTGAGTGTTTGATAAGTGTTTTGTTGTGTATATGCCACATCGTCGTTGTTCCAAAGGGTGTGCTTAGTTTTACTTAAGTGTTAAAAGTTTTTTGTAGCTGATGATTCTTAGTTTGAGGTGAATTAATCCAGAATGTGAAGAGATATTCTTGTGAGCTTTGGTGGTTTGTAAGTTGAGAGATTAAGTTAAAAGTTTTTAATGCATTAAGTAGTGTTTTCAAGGAGGCTAATTTAAAGCAGTCATATTTTGTGATGAAGATAAGTTTATGTATTTTGTGTGTACTCAGTGTCTTGGCTTACATGTAAACACAATTCTATTAGTTTTGGGTGGTCCTGTGTGAGTTGCTATTTCCTGACAGTACAGTCACATGTTTAAGCGAGAAAAAGGGAAACTGGGGATGTGCACCCAGTAACTTCATGTACTAACTTGATTTTGGGTATTTTTGCAAATTTTCTGTTTTCTCTTTATTGTTAATTAAGAAGTTTGGATATGGCTTTTGTTAAGTCGGTAACAGCCGATCACAACTGGACGAGAGGGAATCGCCAGGGCATGCATTCCGTAACTGTGATTTTTTACTGCCTGTTAGTCACTCACTTTTGAAACAACATACTTGTACACTTTTAACACGTAATTATTTTATTTTGCAGATGTGTTTGTTTTTGGTTTTTCTCTTTGTTGTGGTTGCTGGCAGGACCATAACTGAGATTAAGAAGAGTTAATATTTTGCACACAGAATAACTTTTGATATGGGACTGAGTACATTATTGTTGGAGTTTGTTGTAGTAGAAGATGATATATTAAAGTTTTCAGTTTGAGTTTTTTGAATTTTCAGTGAAGTATGAGTTTGATTTTAATCAACTGTCTGTAACTGTTTGGCTTAGGTCACCTTTCTCTTCAGTGGCCGTTATTTGGCTCTTTGGTTTTGGGCACATGTTAATTGAGTGGATTTTAATTTTGAGCAGGATGCTCGTTGTCGTCCAATAAGCATACCTGATTATATGGTATTGATATTTTGTTGTGTGTATGCCACTCCGTCGTTGGTCCAAAGGTTGCGCCATATATGATTTTGTGTTTTTGCAGGGTGCCTCGTCATTGTCCAATGGGTACACCTGAGTTTATGTTATAGTGTTTGATTGCCACTCCGTCGTTGTCCAAAGAGTATGCTAGTTTTCTAAAAATGTTGATTTTGTGTGTTTCAAGCTTGGTTCAAGATGACCTAACCCAGATTGTTATTGATGTAAATTATTCCTTATGAGGAGATAATGTAAAGTTTTTGCTAATTACATTTTATTTGTGATTTGCTTTAGAATGTTGATTGATGTTGAGTTTAGAGAGTTTCTAAGTACAGTAATATATTTAACGTTGTGTTCCGTTGTTTGGATTTTGCTTTGTACTCAGTTTTGTTTGCCGACATGTACACATAGTTAAGTTTGATATGAGTTGAGATAATGTTTGTTTTGGAGTTCCTGGCAGTACAGTTGTGTATATTTGAAAATTTGAAAAGAGTACATAGTAAATGATAATAGATTTTAAAGGTTTCACTTGTAATGTAATGTTCTTTGTTTGTTTTCTTTTGAAGGGTATTTTGGCATATGTTCATACAGTATTGTAAATTATAGAGTGCAAGGTTTGCTGCTGTTCTGTGTACTGTATTGTGCTAACTGTGATGATTCTGTTTTTGGTGACTTAAATGGTGTTTCTGTACTATATGTTTCTTGTTGTATTGTTTGCTGATGTTATGTGATGCCTGCTGATTTTTCTTAATGTATTTTTGTCAATTGTGTTTGGGATAACCTGCAGGTCTGTACTCTGTACTTGACACACAGAGGATTGTGGGGACAACCTCTGCATGTCAAGTGGAGGGTTGTGAGGCGGTTCGCCCACCACTTAGGCCTTTATTATTTCGTGCCTTGTTTTTATTTTATTTATTTCCTTACGTTTGATTTATTGAATTTGCTATTATCTATTTAATTATTTTGTGGTATTGTTGACAGGAGTTTGGTATTTTATCTGAATCAGTATTGAAATTGTTAAATTTAATATTTAAGTTGGTTTGTTTACGCTTATGCAACTTTGTGTTTTAATTTAAATTTAATATTTTCGTTTGCAGCGTAACTGTTATTGTATGGTAACTCAGGGCTGGGTGTATTGTTGGCAAGTGTAGTTGGATGGCACAGGTGTGCCTACCTAGTTCCTGGAATCGCTATATTTAGATTTTTAACCATTTTTCTACTACATACTTTTACATTTCATGAAGTGCTCGGCCGCTCGTTGAGTGTGCGAGAGAGACGGCGATATGTTTGCATGGGCCGGCTTGGGCCAATGAAAGGACATGCAGTTTAAATATATAAAAGAATATGTTGTAAATTAAAACGTAATTATGGTTTTCAAAGATATATTTTTACTTTACATGTTGTTTAAAAGTATAAAGATTGTAATTTGTTCATTATATTAATGTAGTTTTAGTTTTCCGTTACGTTTTTGCCTTGATGCACTGGGTGGCCGCCATAGGCGCTGCAGGAAGAGAACAAGCGCCGTGGGGTCGACCAAAGTTACTTGTTGTTCGGTCGCGGACGAAGACGGGTGTTTAGAACTGTGCGTGGGATGTGTGGGAGCGAGGTGGCGGAGCAGCCATGAGTACTTAATATATTAATGTAAATCCTTCACTGTTTTGTGTCGCCGAGCTGAGGGCTCCCAGTTTCGACGAGGAAGGTATAAGTAAGAATATGTTGTGGCGTGTCTGGTACTTTAAGAACTTTCTTTGAAATCCTTCATAAGTTTTTTTGGGTCTTACACGAGCGTCAGGCTTTGACGATGATTGAAGACTATCATGATTGCAATCTAAACTGTTTTGGTATGTAGAAGTTGAATTTTAAAGTTAATTAATAAAAACAGTCATGCCAACAAGGTGTTAGTTATTTGAGTAGTCTTTTGAAGTACTTTATCAACTGACCACTATATGATCACAACTGAGCCACGTGAGAGGTTAAGTAAGTCAACGACGATGTAGGCTTCAGAAGATCCAGACACCGCCGCGCTACATTTTTTGGTGCCGTGGCCAGGATTTGTGGTTGACTGCAATGTAAGTATCTTCAGTCACCGACACGTTACAATACCTGACAAGTATGGGTGCAACTATTAGCCAAGTCAAAACGGGCCAAAAACTCTTCTGCGTCATGTAAGTATGGCTATCAATCACTGGATCGCCTCAACTGTGTCCTGCCCGCACAGGCACGCGGAAAGAGTTCACGCGCCAGCAGCGTCAACATGATTACACTGCCGGCCGCTGCAGACCAATGGATCACCGCTGTAAAATTGTTCCATCATTCGAACCGTGAAGAATTCGGAGTTGTTAAAACTATTTCCACAACGGACATATACAATCGCTGACAACATCAAAATTTTAGATAAAATCCGACCCGGTTACAACTGACGTTGCTATTCTGCATGATAACAAATTAACATGGCTGGTTTGTTTAGTTTCCTAGATGTGTTGCGATGTTTATCAAAATGTGAATTACGCAGTCGACGTGCCTTATTCACGGTTCTCAGCAACGGCTGTAGCAAATATTAATAAAATATTAAAAAAAAAAAATTTTTTTTTTAATGCTGAAGCAGATTCCTGTGCGCCACGTCTCTCTAGCCACCCCTACGCTTTGTCAGCCCAGAACACGTTTTATTTGTTTATTTTACAGAGATTTAAATGAGTTTTGGCATTTCCCATGCATTTTAACAATACACTAGACCCCCGATTTTACGAATATTCACGGTTCCTCTCATCGCATTCGTAAAATCGCTACCTTCGTAAATTCGATAGCGGCTTATTTTGCCCCCTCCCCCACCACTGCTGAAACAGAAAATTTTAAAATTGCATTTTTTCAGCAAAGTGTCTCTAGGCCCAGACTTCCGTAGCGTTTCGCGGGAAATTAACTAACGTAATAATGTAAACATAAATTGATACCAGTAGCCAGACGTCACACTGTTGAGCGGTAGATATGACCGACCCTTGTCCCCAAAAAATGAGAAAATCGAGATTCCCGAGTGTCTTCTCTCGAGCGAATAGCCCGACTCCCGTAGCATTTAACGGAAAAAATTAAGCAAGTGATAGTTGAAATATAAATTTATATCAATAGTCAAACGTCTTATGATCATAAGAACACCGCTAAACAATACATATGACCAATCCTTTTCCTAAAAAAATGAGAAAATTGAGATTCCGAGTGTCTACTCTCGAGCGAATAGTCAGACTTCCGTAGCATTTAACGGAAAAATAAAGCAAGTGATAGTTGAAATATAAATTTATATCAATAGTCAGACGTCTTATGATCATAAGAACACCGCTAAACAATACATATGACCAATCCTTTTCCTAAAAAAATGAGAAAATTGAGATTCCGAGTGTCTTCTCTCGAGCGAATAGACAGACTTCCGTAGCATTTAACGGAAAAATAACGGAAGTGATAGTTGAAATATAAATTTATATCAATAGGCAGACGTCTTATGATCAAAAGAACACCGCTAAACAGTAGATATGATCGACCTTTGTCCTAAAAAAAAGAGAAAAACCGAGCTGTCGAGTGCCTTCTCACGAGCAAATAGCCCGATTTGCGTAGCGTTTAATGAAAAAAAAAGTATACATTCCTTACTAGTAAAATGCCCTTGTAAATTATTCACCTAAGAAAGAAGGAATATGCGGATGTATTTATTCACTGCGCAGTTTTATATAACTTAACGTAAAAACATTCCCTCGACGTTGTTGAATTGTACGAGAACGTAGATACTAGTTGCGTGCAGAGCGGGCAGATAGCGCAACTGTACGAACGTTCACAAGATGGCTGATAGATACCGGCACCGTAGCATATACTGACGTTGTTCCAAAAACGCCATTTTGTGACGTTCTTACCTAAAATCGTCGAGAATTACATGTATAAGTGATTGAAAATAATCACTTTCACAGTCAGTATATGCGGTAAAAATAAATTAGGAGTTCCGGGATTACGTAATACACGAACGTCTATTTATTTTCCAAGTTCGACATACCCGAAGACAAATGTTTCTACACTTACATAATAGGTAGCGCTATTATCGTGCTCACTTGTGAAACGCACGTTTTGCGACACGCAGTAACACATTGTTTAAGCAAATTATGCTCCAAGTTAATTGTTTTAAGTACATATGGTGTTAACGCAATAAAGAAAAATATCACGCTATTATTTATAGGGTTCATGTAAAAAGTAAACTCATTCGGCGCGAGACGAGAGATATATAAGACGTCGTGAAACAGCCTAGAAGGAGGCTGTACTATAGTTAAATGAGCATATGCGCATGCGCTGGAACTTCGCGTCTATAGTACGACCTCAATATAGATCCTAATACGTCGTAGTTGGAGACAGGCCGGCCGGCTTGGCACAGGCGGCGCGCCGCCGCGCGGTTTTCAAACTGTCACTGTCACATTTTTTAACGGATTTTCGCAATTTTTGTTTTATTTTAAATATTGTGACTTATCAAGTAATAACTGCAACTTTCTAATTCATATTTTAATGCCGGAAATTAGATACAGTACGTTTTATTCATTGTCAACGTAATTCCTTAAAATTTTTTTTTGTCATATAATTTTGTTATTTTTTGAGGGTTCCTGAGATTGTATTCGTAGAATCGCTACCTTCGTTAAATCCAGGGTTCGTAAAATCGGGGGTCTAGTGTATGTACTTGCGCAAATATCAGTTTATTTACTAAATGTTGCCACAGGTTATTTTGTTAGTACATACTATAGTTTCACTAAAAGGCATACAACTTTTAGTGTAACGAATGAAAATATATATCGTGCAAGGCTTAACAAAATGCAACAAACAAAATACTTGGTAGGGAAATCTATTTAAAATACGTTTTTCAACCATGGAGATAAAAAAAGAAGTACAGTACTTGCAGCAGTACTGGTATGCTAAGATACGAAAAACAAAATAAATAGTCAACAAAAATAAAACTGAGACGTGGGTGGCTGGAGTTGACACGAGCGGCCAAAACGTAAGCGCATCTGCCGCTCGTGACCGGTAATCATGCGCGACTTTCATAGGTGATAGTGTAAAAGTAGCAGCCAGATTGGGCCAATAGACTCTGGCAACACAGCAGTGAAGGTCACTTTTATGCATTTAGAAAACGTTACATCACTAATTAAACAACAAAAACAAATTCTAAATATGCACTGTAATGCCATAAAATCGCGTGAGAAATAATTCAAGTCCGAAAAACTGCATACTGTGAGTCGTCAATAATCTCAGCACAAAATCTAATAAAAAAAAGTATCAAAATCCAAATAAAATAGCGTAATCGGGTCGTCAATAACAGCGAAAAACTATGTACATATATTAAAATTCAAAATCGCAATCAATATATAAAATCAGAAAAGCATGCTGTATGTGAAACTAAACAAGGTTGAAAGCACAATGATTAATTACGGAAACATAGCCAACAATCACCTGGGTTGAAAAGGGATGGGGGGAAATAAAGGGCACAATTCTATTTTTAGAACGACACACGCTTGAGTTTAGGGAAGGGAAGCGAGATATCCAGGCAGAAGCATGACTCATGTGACAGTGCCTGCGGGCTGGCATGGGGGGGGGGGGGCAGTGGCACGACGGGTCGGCACGAGGGGTGGAAGTAATCTGTACATCCGGCTGTCAAGATAACAAGGTCACATACATCGCCGCAAGCCTGCTTCACACGACTCACCATACATGTTTTTACTCATAAAATTCACATTTTTCATGGAATTTTTTTGATGAGTTTTTGACGGCTCCTTAAAAAGAGTTTGCTATAACCGTGCTTTCGCTATTTCCGTGTTCGCTATGACAGGATTCTACTGTAAATTATTATTGGTAGAGATGATGGTTTACCGTGGGAAAACTTGAATGTTGGCTGCTAGGATTCAATGTATGTTCAGCTTACAAAAAGATGACTGACTTTCAACTGTAAGTAGAGCTGTTGTCTTATTTCACCGAGCCAATAAAGGCCTATTTACATATGGCAGTAGTCCACGGATGTGACTGTGGCAGTGGACGTGTCCTAACTTCGTGGTTAAATTCGCCCTCGCTGTGCACAATTATTATGTCCGAAGCTGGTCCAAAATTATGATTAATTAATATTTTGTCCAGCTCCTATTGATTTAAACTGTCTATTTTTACAGTGTTGAATTGAAATGTTTTCAATTTTATACCTACACTAAACCCCCGAATTTACGAATACTCACGGTTCCTCTCATCGCATTCGTAAAATCGCTACCTTCGTAAATTCGATAGCGGCTTATTTTTGCTCCCCTCCCCCCCCTCCATAACAGAAAATTTTAAAATTGCATTTTTTCTGCAAAGTGTCTCTAGGCCCCGACTTCCGTAGCGTTTTGCGGGAAATTAATTAACGTAATAATGTAAACATAACTTGATATCAGTAGCCAGACATGTCACACTGTTGAGCGGTAGATATGACCGACCCTTGTCCCCAAAAAATGAGAAAATCGAGATTCCGAGTGTCTTCTCTCGAGCGAATAGACCGACTTCCGTAGCATTTAACGGAAAAATAACGCAAGTGATAGTTGAAATATAAATTTATATCAATAGGCAGACGTCTTACGATCAAAAGAACACCGCTAAACAATAGATATGATCGACCTTTGTCCT
>PNEQ01103488.1:0-16256 GCA_003012365.1 Medauroidea extradentata | reverse complement strand
AATGGAGGTAATGCGATTTGTAGAGGCAATTGAAAATTTGGAAGAAATGGTTGCTATAGCTGCTCCTGTTCCTCGGCGTTTTATCAGGGATCTTCAAAATCCTTTAGAATTTTATAGTGAAAATCATTTCGTGATGAGGTATTGCTTTAACAAAAATGCTGTTTTACAAATCATGAATTTGATTCAAAATGATTTGCGTTACGAAAATCAGAGAGGCCGGCCAATCCCTCCAATTGTACAACTATTTATAGCATTACGTTACTATGCTACAGGTATTTAAATGCTATATTAACATCAATAATTATTTTTGGATATGTTGCAAAATGTTTGCATGGGCCCAAAGCAATACATATTATTTATTATGATTTGTTCAGGAAACATTCAACTGAGATTTATTTACCCGCGATGTTGGACTTTGCAAAGTGCCTGTTAAAGTCTCGTTCTTGAATACGAGCTTAACTCATAGACTATAACAATTATGTTTGGTCGTATTTTAAGAAAAATTAGCACTTGCACAAGTGTGTGAATAAAGATTTGTATTTATCATCCCGACTCTATAAATCAGCGAGGCTATATACCGTCTGCACAGAGTGAGAGAAGGGCAGCTACAGTAAAAAAAAAATCATTTTATTCACGCCGCTACATGATAGGCAGTGTGTCGTAATTTTTAATGTAGATTGACTTAAAACAAAACTTAAATTCATATTAGTAAATAAACTTTTTGAAACCTCAATATAATCAGTTTAAAAACAAATTCATTTCAGCAACTATTTACGTTTATAGCTTCAAGACACACTACGTAAAAAATCTTCAAACTAACGTTTTAGCAACAGAGTAGAGATGCATAGATCTGTCCGATTGGTAATCATGTATTTTGCATTAGTAACGCAAAATACAAACGTGTATGCTATTACATACCAATAATTTGTAATAAGGCCAATTTTCTTGAATCACTTTCTTTAAAAATTTGCATTTTTTTATTTGTAACAAACTGAAAATTTTTAGAATGTTAAATAAATTGAATGTATGCTGTACTTTTAATGTGATAACTGCTTATTTTTCTACTGAAGCCTCGATAATACTAGTATGAATACGTACATAACAAATAGCACAAAGTTAAAAATATTATACTTGCATTTCAATGAGTTACCTTTACTTTTAAAAACCTAGTATAGACATCAGATGAATTAGCTTTTGTGTATTTATTATTTATTATTAATTGTTGAAAATGTGCCTTTAAGTAAATAAAAATATATATGGGAGAATCGACAATCTTAAAAGACTTTTAAGAAAATAGAATTTTTCAAAAACTATCTGTAGTGAAATTAAGGATGTTGCATTATTTTTCTATTCAATATTTTATTTTGTACATTTTTTTATGTTCGATAACGTATACTTTTGTATACAACCCAAAAATCAGTTATTGATAGTTGAAAACGTTATAATAAAAACAAAATGTAGAGTAAAAATTAATGTCTTAAGTACTATGAAGACAAACCAAGGTATAATTATTCGTAGTCAGATCGTTGAGCTAGACAGCGCGGCGCCGCGCGCCAGATATATTCTGTCTTCAACCTGCCGCCAAAAGAACAGTGATTCGTGAAACTGGCCAAGAGGGGCATAAATAATAATTTTATACTATCCTTTTTATTTCTTCCACTGACACCCCCCATCTATCTCGTAAAACCAAAAAGTTTCTCGCTTACTATATTTTACCCTGCATTTCCCAGTCAAAAATGTTCGTGCACTCGTTAAACTTTTTTTTACATAGTAAATAACTGTCATAGAGAAAATTAATGAATTGCCTCATTGGCAGGACAGTTCATTAATACTCTGTAATTTTTTAAAAGTTGATTGACCGAATAGTTTTCGATTGGTGATGAGTTAGGTTTCTGCGATTTTTCTGGCGCGCGAGCATGACTTGGCTTGCGGTAGCTGCATAGGACCCAAAATGGCGGACGATTATACCTAGTCTTTATAGAGCCCTATTTGTATACAGTTCGTCATACCATCTTCACAGTCTAGGGTTTTCTGTGTCATACAAAGAAGTTCAAAGATATGAACTCTCCATGACTGAAAAGAACAATGACACAAGGAAGACTCCTGGGCAATTTGTCCAAAAGAATTCGACAATGCAGACTTAAACATTCGTATATGTTACATCATGCTAGGCGGACAGTTCGATGTTTCAACCACTGTCATGAGTTTTTGTGCTGCAATATACCCAGACGTAATCGGAATGACGCCTTTGCGTATGTGACTTTTGGCAGGTATGAGTGAGGTAATATATATTATTAGACCTCTGGTGATCATTTTGCACCGCCGATTGACGTCACTAAATTGGCCATATAAAAACCTCCAAACTGCGAAACAGAGGAAATCTTGAAGAGTCTTGGAGAGTCTTGTGAAATCTGTTAGACCTCCAAGTAAGTGTGAAGAGGGACCCGAGTGTGGTGTGGGTCGGCGCCACTGGGGCGACGAAGGCCGTCGTAAGAAGTGACAGGCCCAGAGAAGACAAACACTTGGGGTGATATGTTGGTGGCGAAGACGACGAGAAGCAATGCCTGGCGGCGGTGGTCGATGTTGAGGCTGGGTGACATCAGCGTGATGCAGAAGGGACAAACAACACTTGGGTTGTTGTGTCGGCACGGCAGAGCTGACAAGGTGCGACGTCTCGGGGACGGCAACCCGGCGGCGGTAGCCAACGACGAGGCTGAGTAACGTCAGCGGGATGGAGAAGAGACGAACTACACTTGGAGTGTTGTGTCGGCGCGGCGGAGCTGACAAGGTGCGGCGTCTCGGGGACGGCAACCCGGCGGCGGTAGTCGGCGACGAGGCTAGGTAACATCACCGGGATGCAGAAGGGACGAACAACATTTGTGGTGTTGTATCGACTGCAGTAGTGAAGATGTCGACATGTTACAGAAAGGTGGTGAGCTGTGGAGAACAACACTGGAGGTGTATCGGCGAGAGCAGTCACTGGCAACTTAGGGGAGTTCGCTATTGGTCCTGCTAGAAGGAGGTGCTGAGCTTGTACAGAGACACTGATGAAGACATCTTCGTGATGTCATAGAGTCTACTGTGAAGCTTCAGGCACATACCTTGCAAGCAGTATTGGGCGAAACAAGAGAACTGCTGCTACGAGTCGACTGACAAATACACGACGGGAGTCAAACCGAAGACCTCAAGACTGAAGACAGAGGTGCAATCGGAGTGCTGAGTAGCATATGATGAGCCATAACCACTTCGGACTGTTAAGGTTGGACTTTTTACGATTTGAGAAACTTCTGATTGGATATATGACTGAACTGTTATTATTTGTAGTCATTAATTAAACGTAAACAATGTTATTCTTTAACTGTCAGAGTTAATTAACATTTATGTGGTGCAGTAGTAATTGTGTGCGAATTAAGGGTGCTGTGAGTAGTATAGTTGATTGCAGGTTTGTGTAATTTGTAAGCTTTGTGAGCTAGTAGAGTAATAACTTAATTCAACTCTTATTTCTAATTCTAAGACCTCTATCCCAAAGAGCTCAGAATTGCTCACATGTACATTTTGCTTAACTAGTAACAAAATTTTGAAAATTCCTTCAACCAAAAAGAATGTAAAAAGTTAAGTGTTACAAGAAACCTCAACATTCAGGGCACAGAGTCATTACAATAAAGAATCTCTGTAAGGATTTTGTGGAAAATGATTCAAAAGCTAACTCCTTAGACTTGATGTGGGCCAATGAAAAGTATATCTTACCTAGTTGTACTCCGTCATGAAATGGATACATGAAAATGACACACAATACTGATCATCAGTGTCAAATATTAGGTACCGGTTGATGGACTCCAGCAATCTGAATACCTTGTACACAGCTATGCTATATGCTGGATATTTGTCACAAATATGGTCAGGGCACATGCTAAATCACATTTGACCAGCCATTGTACATAAAAGCTGGTGGGAAGGTTCCATCTTCAGGAGGAAGAAGTGCTCCGAAGAAAAAGGAAGGGTTCCATCTTCTTATGCCCTTTGTGGGAGCTATGGGCTATATTATGGAAGGTAGTGGTCTTGCAGATCTATGATGCGAAGTCTAGTTAAGGACCCAGTAGTTCATGGGCACTCATACACACGAGATCTCAGAGCACACTTTTTTACCCCAAGAGGACTTAATTCAGATCACGTTTTTTTCGACTAAAGTACTACTGCCCAGCTTATTTACAAAAGATTCAAAATTTCATATGACGTACACGCATGCAACAACTGTTTGGTACTGTCTACTGCAGTGGAAGATAACTAAAATAAACTTTCTGCCAATTGTCGCACATCAGCACTTTGGGTACAGTACATCAGACAGGTGAGCTTGGTTTGTCATTTTAAATGCATAAAGTACGGGTTATTGGGAACTGCAACTCCATAACGTGAAAATGATTACCTCATATACATACTGCAGGCATTACACACTACAGAAAAGTGCACAATTGTTTGTTAAGGAGAGTTAAGGAGAGTCAAGAACTAAAGTCCAAAATCCCAATAGAAGAATACAGAATGTTCATTAGTAGCAGCTATTTTACAATCAAAGGAAGCGACAAATTATGGAGTGATATGGTTATGAAGTAGCAACACATTTGTGCCATCAAAACATCTGGAGGTCTAACAAGAGGACGAGGTATAACTAACAGTACACTTGCTCAATGGGTGCTTTCACTTCCTGAATGCTGTGGATGTGTGAAGGCATTTGTCATCGTATCACTTGAGCCCAACCGCCAACACACGAGACCACGTACCGGGTACCCCTCCCCGACCCTCCCCCAACATTCGCGAGGGCGGCAACACACAAGGGCCAGGGTACTAGTGTTTTTAATAGTGTCAATGTGGCCAGATGTGACCGAGTCACCTCGTGGTGCTTCAGTGTCAGTGTGACCACCTCCCTTCTCGCACACATGTTATCTGTGAGAGTTCGCAGAGTGTGTGACGTCATGTCCCCGGTACTGAACTGACATATTGAGAGCCTAAATTTAAATATAAAACCTAATTGAATAAGGGTTTGTCACGTGTAAATTAAGCAGCTGAGACGATCTCTTTAGCGCCCTGTCGGGCAGGCAATCTTAAGTGTGCAACTCCCTGTTGATTTACCACATCAACAGTAATCCCAACATTCATAGCTTGCCCGCAATATTACACCATTCCCACGGGGAACTTAATATAATGGCTACATAGCGTTTTAGGTATCCTGATGCACTACTTGCAGAAAGTGTATGTTAAGTAACTTGACAGGTTCTTACGTACCGTTTATTTATTTTTTCCAATTTCATCCACTTAATTTTTGTCCTACAAAATTTTCTCCACCATGAGAGTACTAACACCTCCGTACCACATAACAAGCACGTAAAACAACCTCTAAAATGTTACTTTAATATTCGCCGTAGGAAAGCTCAGTCTGCATCCGAGAAAATTTTATACTTCTTTCATAGATTAAATTAATTGTCATGAATTACAATCTTGTGCCTGCCTGGTAGCACTCCCATAAATGCAACTTAGTACCTTAGTTGGCAACACCTGACCACCAGTCCGTGTTGAAAATGAAGCACTCATCAATAATTTCTACACATCTGTGTAAGGAAATATCAACAACTTTGTTTATGATGTTAATATATATTTTATGTACTGTGCATGTGTTTCTGCTATAAATGTTCTTATTGAAACTAATGTTTACAGTATAAGTTTTAAAATTATTTTAGATAAAATCACAAATATTCCCTTGCGTACAAGCGTAGAAATTACCGTAATGGATAAACCTCATGAAGCGTTGCTCCTGAAGCATCCACAACAGAAATACCCCTTTTATTTTGCCAAAAATAAATAATTATTTTTTAATATGTTAAAAATCTGTTTAAAAAATTTTTTGCAATGTTATAGAAAATTTTGCTAATTTAATGACCATTTTAGAATGCAATGTTCTGTGCATACTCAAGATCCGACCATTCGTTCACCAGCTGCTATTCAGTTGAACAGCGGACAATGGATGAACAGATGGGGCTGGAATGTACATAGGAGAACGGATTTAACAGTAACTGAATCAGCGAAATTTTCCAGTCCCTACTAATTAGACATATCCCTCTCTCATATGCAATTTTAATACCGGTAACTTCTTTTTGACAATTTTTATAGTTTCAGCAACATCTGTAACAAGCTCTGCATAGACTCGGACTGATCCTAGCGCCAGTGTGCCCTCGTTTCCACCAAGCAGATAAATTGGTAACCCGTCCCACCTCATTCTTCCTAAATTTAATTAAAAGAAATGCACACATTTATGAGAGCAATGTTTAACGTGACAGTGCCAGTGGCCTTGAGTCTGTGTGGCACATTATTCTACGGCTGTCCCAGTTTCCCTTTGCCTTATGCCCTTCTTGAAATATATAGGCTCTCTTCCCATCAATAAAGTAGATTGCATCACTGAATTTGGATGTCCTTGCTCGCTTGCACCTCAAGTACTATCTGATCTGTTCTGTACTCTCTAAAGGCATTCCGTTGATGAATACACTCAGTGCGCTTGAGGCACAGAAGAGAGGGAGAGATAAGGATTACACTAGTGCCTCATCATCCGCTAAGTCAAATTTAAATGGAATACGGTATAAGTTTAGTATAGGGAACATAAGGCTTGCAACATGTCATGTCAGCAAAAGTGCTGTTTTAAATCAACTGAAATGAAATACAATCTTGTCACAAGCTTGATTCAGTCTTGCAGTAGGTCTTGTGAGCAATATTACAACAGCATGTCAAGAATGAAATGCAAGCTTGCTACAAGCCAAATTCGGCTCGCAGCAAGTTTCCTGAGCAAGCTTGTGATGGCCAAGTCAAATTCAGTGATTTATAAGTTTGCCACAACCTGAGTCAGGTTTGTTAATAAGTCTCACGAGCTACCTTGCCATGGCAAGTCAAATTCAAATGAAATGCAAGCTTGCCATAAGATTGATTCAGAATTGCAGTCAGCCTCGCAAGTATACCATAAGCCTGATTCAGGCTTGCAGCAAGTCTCATACGCAAGCTTGCTATAGCAAGCATATTTCAAGAGAAATGCTAGCTTACCGTAAGCTTGCACGCTGTCCACAATCCTGCACTGTTGGTTCATATTAGTTTGCAGAATTGTCACTGCTTATTCCACTTACCTGTAGCACGATGTGACCATTATTAATGCTGATTACGTAATTTCACTGAATGCATATGTACACCAATTGTCGCCATCTGCTGAAAGTTTAAAGAAAGAATAATAAATTAAGAATGCTATTTGGCATCGTTCAACTATAGCTTCTGTAATTTACATCTTGTATTAGTGTTTTTGTTGCTCTTAACGGCACATATTTACCAACTGATGTAATCCCCGGCCATGTTGATGGCAACATATTATTAATGGCTCGTCTGGACGTCTCGTTACAAGCAAGTCATTCATCATTACTATCGATTCTCCTTTACAGTTGTTACTCAGTGAATGTGTGATTAACACTGCCTAAATGCAAACTGAACAAATGTGCAGAACACTGCAACAGTGTACACAAACCGCATTGTGTACGTTATACCAGTTGCATAGCGACAGGTGTTATTAACAAACGTTTGAAACGACTACAAAATGAATTTCAACGAAAACCAATGTCCTAAAAGTATTGCACAAAAGTGAACTTGTTTGTCAACTTTTTCTTTCGTAATATCTCACAAAATGTTGATTAAAATGCATGGTTACCACTTCTTGAACAATACATTAGTTTATTAATTTTAGAGGGATGATTTTTAAAAAATGCAAACTAACACTTGTCAACTTCGTCTACATAAACTTTAAACGAAAAATTGGTTCTTAATACTGTGCACTTTCTTATTTTATTTTCTCATTGTATTAATATGCTTCTATAGGTTAAAATTAAGTAACACATCAATAAACCATTTAATTTTCCAGCAAAATGCCAAGGAAAAAAAGTACGGTAATCCAGCTGACGTACTAAAAGCTACATACTGTATTACTCTGCACTTTTATATACATGCTAAACATAAGGACGTTCGAGTATGGTCTTCTGATCTATAACTTTTTCATACTACGTCTATCCATTTATAAATCATGAACAAAGAAATTTCCTAATTTTCATGCCAGAGCTTTTTGAACACAGATTTTGTGCGAAAAGTAGTAAACATTAACCAAAAGGATTTGAGTAGGTCAAACTAATTTTAAAACGCACCAAAATATCTATTAGGACCCCACCCGTCTCCGTCTGTAGTGACAGTTTTTGCAGAAACCAAGAAAGGTCATAATTGTGAGTCTAGTTTAGTATTATATTTAATCTAATAAATTTTAATCTAAAAATGTAATTTTTACACACAATTAATGAATTTTTTTATTACATTTATCACCTCCTTTTAAGAGCAACATAAGATACAGTATACACAGTTGCAAAAGATTTCTCTCAATGCAAGCCATGCCTCCACAGGATTAGAACAAAAATACCACATATCTTGTGGCCGTAGACACTTCAGTTTTTAATGTCCAGTCAGAAATTTACAATAATAATGCACACGAAGGGAAGCAGTTACAAGGAACCAGGAGAGAGGGAACCACTGAACACAAGGTTGATGGCAGCCTGGACATCACCGCCCGTCGCCTCCAGTGCCTGGATGTTGATGGCATCGTCAGTCAGTCCCAGTTCTCGCATCTGCTGCAAATGGCTGGCCCAGCCCTCATTGCCTGATGTCTGTGGAACCACACAGCACCACACACATTACATATGGATCACAACTCTATAAAGTAGTATGTATCTACAAACATCCACGCAATGAACACATCACATTCAAGTATATATTTTTGGTGCACAGTGGAACATACCTTGAAATAATAATTTACATACTTATTTATTAATTTAGCATGGTTCATGAACAAAATTACATACATAAAACCTACATTAAAAGACACATACAAAAGTAAAATACAAACACTAATTACTATAATTACGGACAAATATTTAGTTTAGAAATGTAGTCTACTGTGGAGTCTTTTGCCATCCGTAAGTCAGCAAAGTTTCATCTACAGACCTTACTCAGGCACTCGTAACTATATGGTGGACAGTTTGCTTACATACCCCTCAGTCGCAGCTTGGGACTTGCACCTTGCTCCATTTCTAATGTGAATCTGCACATCTGCAATGATTAGTGCATATTCTATTGACTTTCCATACTCTGTGGGTCTGTTCAAATCTGGAGGTTTCTTCTTCATGAAGGGAAAGTTCAGACAGCGGGCGAGGGCCAGTCTGTCTAGTTGCACTCTTAGGGACTTGTTAGAATAAACTCTGACATTAACAGCTCCCATGCAGTCCTCTTAGGTGGTTTTCTAGATTTTAGTCAGTTTATATCTATCCTTGATACAGCCTGGTGTATAGTAGGTCTAGGGTTATCCTGCATGCATTTGTATTCTCAAAGAAGAACTGTCTTTTCACAGAAAAAAAAAAAAAAAATTTGTGGCACAATATAATTTTTTTACTTCAGTATACAGTTATGTACTGATTTATATAGTGTCCAACAAAAGTAGATATCCTAGTACATAGCTGCTGTCTGCAATTCTCTCCAGACTACAAGGTTTTCCCTGCAAACAAGAGTATTACTAATGTTACATAAATGTCCGCAAACTATACATGCAGAGAATATTTTATTTACGTTGTTCTAATGTTGAGAGTTTACAACATAAAAAAATATATATTGTTTTAAATGCTGTCGACTACAGCAGTTTCATTAATATTTTCATTTGATCAGTAGATACAATGTACATCACAAATTGTAAAAGCTGTTCAAAAACTGCAAACAACACAAATACAGCATGCGTTATGTAACGTGCAATTTTAGGTATTTATTAAAAATATATAATTTTAGATGTAACATGTAATTGGAAAATAAAAGAAGGCAAGATGAATTGAGACAGAATCTGTTCTCCAAGGGCGGAGCTTTGAATGATGCTCGACATTGATTGGCGGAGAGGCACTCCCTCATGACCACTGGGCTGAGAGGGTGGTTTCCTGCGAAGACAGGGAAGAGCCGCTATAGAGAAGGTGGGTCGAGGCATTTGGCATATAGAAGAGGCTGCGGTAGTCACCCCATGATAACATTCGTCGTGAATAATTTTTGCTGAATAGTGGAATTGAAAGCAAAGAGGGGCAGCAGTAGGCACCCAGAGTATGTGACGATCATCTTCTTGAATGAGTTAAGATCAGTATTTTGTAGCATGCCCTACGAGAGCAGATCTCGGCTGATTACTAAGCCAGGAAACAAATATTTTTTTTTTTTTTTTTATTGCAGAGATAGATAAAGCCTGTGTTACTTGTGTGGTACATGTGAGGAATGTAGTAAACGTGGCACGCCAACTCGTGGCTACGAATCACACTCCAGTGATAAATATTTCGTGCTCACCCAAACGGAGAAATCGGACTTTCGCTGAACTTAAGAGTGAGTGCGCTCCTCAGTGCATCAAGTGAGAAACCAATCGAGACTGGACGAGCAGTTCTGCGATGCGCAGTGACGGGACCAACAAGTGCACATCTGGAGTGATAATGCGACACCTCATCATCACCGGACCAACGTACGCTGGAGTGGACGCACAGCGAGGTGACAGCTGCACAGCCATGCAGTGACCTGCCCTGACATGGAACCTGGACAATGCCCACAAATCTGGCGGCACAAGGGTTGCAAAGGCACGTCCCAGGAACACAGATTGGTGAGACAACATTTTCAAAATAATATTTACGTATAGACACCAGAGCAAGCAGAGGGAACGAGGCAGCAGGCGACAAGCAGAGACGATGTTTCATCGACCAGTAAGTGACTTTTTCCAGTAATCGGGGAGCAGCAAGAACGTGCAGCAGGGACCTTCAACGTAGTGCTTCCGTGTGTTAGTGCATGCCACATGGTCAAGCTATAATTAGAGTAGTTAGGTTAGTTATAAGTAGTGTATTTTGTAGTAGTGTGTGTGTAAAATCTCTGAGAGTATCAGACAGCCCCTTAATATGTAGCTGGTCACGACCCGTCTTGCTATGGCGGGGAATGACGAAGACTTTGTTTATGACAGGGAGGAAGAATTACAATTAAATAATTTAGTGTCAAGTAGAGAAAGTGATTGTTCACTGGTGGTACAGGGAGATCAGCCAGGGCAAATTTCTCTTGCAGAGACGTTGAACTGCGACATGGTTGGGCAGACACAGGGTGACCCGCAAGGGGGTTATTAACTCCAGACCTTTATGTTACAAATACAGGTGCTGGTTGCACAGCAACCAGAACAATCACGACAGCTGGCAGAACAATTGCGACAGCAGTTAAAATAACTAATGGCTAGGTTTACACAACTTGAGGAAAAGATGTTGGAAAAGGACAATTGGTTAAGGGCAGAATTTCTGCAGTCTATCGGAAACCACCGAAAAGTTACAATTGCTTGAAAATACACTCAGGACAGGAACGATGTACCGTAAGTGAAAGTGGTATCGAACTTAGGGCGAAATTGGATAGTGTAGAAAGAAGGGTGAATCAACGTGTGGCCGCATGCACACAGGTTAGTCAGACATTATACGAGCAAGGAGAAGAGAACATTAACCAGGTATCATCGCGGGTAGGAGAAATCTCCTCGCAAATAGGGTATTTCAAGAGAAGACTTCTGTAGACGAGATAGAGCAATGATTAACGACAGTAGAAAATTGGTAGATAAAAGCACCATTTCAAGCACTAGCAGTTGGAGGTTTAAAACAGTTATCGCCTGTGCTGAATATAGAAACAATGTTTCCGGCTTTTTCGGGAAAAACAACACACGCTCACCCAGTTACATTTATTAAGAGAATGAACAGATATTTGTGTAACGCGTGCATCCCCGATACACTCAAAGTAGAACTGTTCTTATCCCGTCTAGTAGGTGTAGCAGAGGAATGGGGCCAGCGGATGTCCAAGAAGTGGGATAACTACTTACAGTGCAGAGAGGCTTTTGTAAAGCGCTACTGGAACGCGTTAGAGCAGGACAAGCTTGTTCAGGAGGTATTTCAAGGCCGGTACTATGCCGAAAGCGGGACCAGCATGTCCAAATATGTACGAGGGTTAGTCGAGGAATGTGAATATTTAGACACCCAGCTCTCGCCGGGGCGATTGATACATCACTTGATGCGCCATCTCCCTCCATACGTGTGCGATGCAGCCATTGCCGTAGACATAGAAAGCTGTGAAGGTCTCATAGCCCTGGTAGAACTATTTTAGCATCAGGCTGTTGAACGACCACGATACACAAGTCAGCCTGGGGTACACAAAGAAACAGCTGATACCCTGGAAAAGTACAGAAAACATTGGATGCCTACGCTGGGAAGTGTTCTGTTAGGGAATGGAGACTCAAACGCATCGGCGTACCCATACCAGACAAGCAATGGTGGGAGAAAAGATTTTCGTCCGTCTGCGCCTCCCGGGATCGATTTGCGTACATGTACTGTAGAAATCATCCTGCGGAATCAGGATCGGGAAACTAGTTGCAGCCCAGGATGAGCACCTCAAATCGCCAGGGCTTAAAAATGTCAGCGAGGTATTGTTGTTGCCAGTGAAGGGTTGCCAGCTAGAGATGGGAATAGATGAGGCCACAGAGCAGGAAGACGTAGATTCAACTAGTACAAATTTCTGAGCGACGCCAAGAAAATCCCCCTCCCACAAAATACAAAAAGGGAAAATTCGGATACGAGCTATCATTGATACTGGATCACAAGTATATGTGATAGATAAAGTATTGTTTGACGATTTGCTGCATTCAGGCTATGGCAAAGAGATAACCACAGTTCCAGTCTCGGATGTGACATAAGTAGGGGTGACTGGCGCATGCAATAAGTCAGTAAAACAGCAGGTGGTAGTGGAGATAGTGCTAGAAGGGGTTAAAATACCAATTAACTTTCTAGTAGTGAAAGGCCTTATTGTTAAATGCCTTTTGGGAACAGATTTCTTGGCGCGACAAGCGGCGCGCATTCTCAATGACAGTTACACAGTGTCATTCACGGTAGGCGGGAAAGAATACTCTTTCCAATGGGAAAACGATAAGAGTACAAACGAGAGTGTTATTACAACATGGTGGGTACACGTACAATGTGAAAATGATGTCCCCAAAAACGAATGACATGAGTAGCGACACCGAGCGGGGACCGAACCCGGGACCAGGTTTCAAGGCTAATGACTACTTGACAAGCCCGCTCTCACCAGAGCAACGTGAGGAACTGAATTTAATTCTCGACCGACATGACCTAGTGTTCTCCGACCAGCCAGGGAAGGTACGGACTTACGAGAGTAAATTCCGTACCCAGAAGCAGACTCAGTTTGCTAAACGTATCCCGTCCCTCATGCTGCGCGCCCGGCCGTAGAGAGGGAGCTACAAAGACTACTCCGTGCGGGAATTACAGAGAGGAGCGACTCTTGAGTATATAAATCCGCTAGTAGTTGTTCCAAAAAAGGACGGTAGCGTTCGCATCTGTCTTGATTCGAGAAGGGTGAAAATGTTGATACTGCCCGAGCGAGAATCGCCAGCACCAGTAGACAAATTATTACAAATGTTCGCCAAGTGTATTTTTCTCGTCTTGACTTAGTTGTGCCGTAGTCATAAGTGCCATGTTGTGTTAACATTGTTCCGCCAAAGAGAGAATTCGGGTCAGCTTCTTTTGTGTAACTTAGGGGAGGAATGTTTTCGGAGGGGAACCGAGGGTCTTGGCGCACCGTGCCTTTTTGTCAAGCGCCAAGAATGGAAAGAGCTTGTCAAAGAGATTTTGTCTGTCAGAAATTCAGCCTGGAAAGAAAACCGGGGGAGGAACGATTCCTGTTGTGCGAGGAGGTGAGATGTTTATACAATTGCTATTATCCTTGGGAGTGACTATAGCTTGTAGGGTGCTCACTTTACAGCCTTGTTTATAGGGGACAGGGTCCCGTTATCTCTTGGCGGACAGAGCCAGCTACTAAGACCATCTCCGCTGTCCGACCGCCCACAGAGATACGCCAATAGGAATGTGTAAGTAGGGCTTAGCTTGCTTGACCATGTGGTGTATATAGTGTGACAAAAAAAGTACAAACAAAATATAAGGCAACGGGGACAGACTCTCGGTTAGGACATGGGAATGAGGATTGGTGCAACAGTGTACATACACACGTTTTATTGGGATTTTTCTACCTATTATGAATTGATGAAATTTTAGACATGTGACATTCCTTTAACGAATGAACTTAAAAGGGAGAAATAAATCTTCCTGTAAATTTGTATGTGAAACATAGGATTTAGATATTGATAATAGTGTAGGTAGTATTTATTCTTTTACGTAACTGTATGGTAGTAAGTTAGTTAAGATACAAACATTAATAATCACGCGGCAGATGTAAGGTCAGTATTGTAATGTGTATTTGTTTGTTTGCTACATTACTTTGTTTCTCAAGACAACAATTAAGAAATATTTCTTGAGAAGGCGGCTTAGAAATGATTGAAACCATTCAACTCCGTGTTCAGGCCACAATCATTTCTCGAGGGTATTATGTAATGTGCAACTTTAGGTATTTATTTAAAATATAAAATTTTAGATACAAAATGTACACTAGACCCCCAATTTTACGAACCCTGGATTTAACGAAGGTAGCGATTCTACGAATACAATCTAGGAACCCTCAAAAAATAACAAAATTCTGTGACAAAAAAATTGTAAGGGATTAACACTGACAATGAATAAAACATACATTATCTAATTCACTGCATTAAAATATGCATTGTAGAGTTGCAGTTATTACTTGCCACTTGGTAAGTCACTATATTAAAAATAAAACCAAAATAGTTAAAATCTGTTACAAGATGCGGCAGTGACAGTTTGAAAGTTTGAAAACAGAACGCCGCCACCGCCTGTGCCAAGCTGGCCGGCCTGTCTCCATCAACTATGACTAGGGACATGTCATTTCGCGAATGGCGGTTTTACGATTTTTTACGCGAATTCGTGATATTTTTCACGAATTACGCGATAATAACAAAAACTTGCCAAATCACGATTTTTTTTTACGAATTTTACTAATGCGCCGACCAACCTTGCATGAAGACTACCGACTGATGCGATACTTCTATCATCGCCGTTTTTGCCTGCTTGCAAAGTGCGAAACTGAAAATATAGCCCATTTATTTTATAACATAAGTGTTATTTTTCACTTTTGTTAACGTCATATCGTTCACAACGATTTATTTCAGCGGTGTTTTGTGTTTACGTTTTTCTTGACTTAGTGCGCGCCATTTTATTACTACGCAGTATAGCCAACTTCAGTTCAGTTAATATTTTCGTAGCTGCCTACTCTTTTGTTTTCGTTCCAGGAAAGTTTTGTTCAGAAAATTTCTCACAGAAATTACCGCTACTGTGATGATTTTTGCGTTTCGCTTTCCGCATCCGGTTTACTTAATGGCAAAAGCATGCTAGTTTAAGGTGTTTCGTGGGCGAAGGTGACGAATTCGTGGTTTACGTTTGTTTAGTTTAGCAAACGCGAAGATACGGAATAAATGGTTTTATTTAGTTTCGGGTTTTAAATTAAACAAGATGCCGAAAGTTTTGTTTATTCACGAGAGGCAACCTCAGCTGTTTGGATACCATCGTCGAATGTTGACAACGAGAGAGTTTTTTCTGCATACGGACAGATTTTGACAGACTTGAGGTGTAATTTGAAGCCAGAAAACATTCAAACAATGCTCTCCAAATATTTTTCAAGGAAATAATTGTAGCTATTATGAAGTTTCTTTTCAGTAATGAATGGTAGACCTTTAATTTTCTAAATGAATCGTTCAAGATTTGTATGAAATGTTGGTCAGTATTATGCGAGATGTGATTTTCTGTATAAACATTGTAGTAGTAATCTTTTCTTTAAAGTGTTCACTGAGAGACTTTTATGTAAACTTGGTAAAGTCAGCACTGTATTTTGTTCTTTAAACTCTTATTATCCAGTGTATTGTTGTACATACATAGTTATATTTATGTTTTCAGTTAACATTAATTTTGTAATACTTTCTCAAAATCATAAGTAACATTTATTTTTTCATAAAAAAAATGTTAATACAAATGTTTTACTTTTTTCTAAAGGAGTTCCATTGCCTGTGGTGAATTTTAGCACTACAAAATTGTGTATAGCAATAATTTTAACGTTAAAAAAAATTTTTATTCACCGACTATTTTCACCGCTTTTGCAGTTTTATACCGACATTTAGCACCGATTTCAAGAAATTTTCACAC
>PNEQ01103487.1:0-16255 GCA_003012365.1 Medauroidea extradentata | reverse complement strand
AGCCGTCTGTAGGGCTAAGCGTAGCCTACTGCGCATGCGTAGTTATATTAGGACAAGGAAAAGTCACAGATCAGTCCTGAATAGGCAATGACCTTACCCTAAACCCTTATACAAACGTTTAGGAATACCGATAAGACCTAGGCATGACATATGCTGCACCTAAACCCTTATACACACGTTTAGGAATACCGGCCTTAGTGTAGATATAATTTGATTCCTCGTCTTCGCATCCCCTACAGGGGGTACCCGTCCCCAAGACTCAATGCGCAATTCCACCCCCCCCCCCTCAAAACTCAAAAACAAATTTACTACGAGTTAAACTTCAGTACTGGAGAGATATTTAGGCTACCACCTTAAAAACAGTCGTAAACAAATACAACTGCTCTGTTTTTACTAGTCTACTTTGTAGGTAACAACCAAGATAGTACTTGTACAATCATGAAAACATTTTTCGTTTACGATTAAACATTTTATTCTTGAAAAATAAAATCCCCCAAAATAATTCTAAATACGCAACTTGCGCAATGATCCCCCTTTGTGGGCACCCTTGATGAATATTCTGAATAAAATACCTACACATATAATTTATTTTTATTATTTTTCCTAAAATCGTATACCGATTAATTTGTTTACATTCATTCTTAATTCACTGCAGTAAACTTTGCGTTCCCTGGTAGTACGGTACCTATACGTAGTCATGCTAATAATTCGTAGAATCATAGTAAAGCTGAGCGCAGCTAGCAAGCGGGCAGGGAGGATTACCAGCAGTCTACATGATAATGACACAGATGTAACAGTAAACGGCTCCGTCAGAAGGAATGAGGAGCGAGTGATCCTCTACTCTCATCAGTGTGCGCGTGCTCTCACGCGAGGAGGCAATAACAAGAAGGACGAAAGAGGTCTGCTAACGGGAGATGGCCGCACAGCCGCGTTTCCGACAACATGCAGCCGGCCTTTGTCTCTGCGCAGATTTCATCAGACGGCAGCAGGAAATTGCCGGAACTCGGCCTGCAGGGTCGCGGGGGCACGTCGGGCACGGGAAGGGTAAACATGGGGAGGGGCCTGCACATCCGAGCACGTCCTGGGGACGAAGAAGCTTGACGACCGTGAGTAACTAGTGAGGGTGGCTCTGCCGTAGAAACAGACAAGCAATACGCTAAGTGCAAGGGCTTCTCAATCTGAAGATCGTTCCCTGCTGCTTCGGAGAAGGCAACAAACACTATGCTTCCATCATCTTTACATAAATACCCTGTTTGTCTAAGTCGCTCTACGTTTACAAAACGACTTTCGTTTAAATTCCGTTGAGTGCATCTGTAAGGCTAATTTGTATTATTTAACTTTTCATTGGTTTCAGAAAAAGAATGTTGAAACTTATATATGAGTTCCAGTTAACCCTTGCACTATAGTGAATACGTGAAAACTGAACTGCTAAATTATAACTAACCGCAATTTGCTAAGAAAATAATTTTTATAAAAATGTATGAATGGTTACGACTTAATGACAGTTTCAGTTCTGTTTGACTGTACAGTTGTGCAAGGTAAATAGAAAATGTTATGCTAGTTTCCAGATTTTCTTCTCAGGAATTGTAACGAGGTAAAAATCAAAGACTTCAGTACTGACGAGTCAATTCGACCTTAATTTTGTTTGTTTACGAATTTCATTTCACAGCTGATAATTTACATTTATGAACTACTAACTGCCCCTGTACACATTGCAATGCCCATCAACTTTTTTGGCTACCCTGTTCTGCCCCTCTACCCTGTTTTGCACCCCAATCAGTTTTTTTTTTGCAAAAACCTACCCGAACCCTAAGATTTTTTAAATTAAATTCTTGGGTACCAAGTTTTGGTTCCCCCCCCCCCCAACGCCTCACACAAATACAAGTTTTTCTGACTGAAACCTTCGTGCACGCAGAAATCCAAAGTTTCATCGCAATCGCGTGAAATGTATAGTAACGCACAGACGAATAAGAAATCAAACGTTTTAATATTGTATATTTTAATTTGTTTTTACCACGTAAGTGAAGGTCTATATTTATATATTGTTTTAGAAGAAATTGGAGCTGTTTTGTAATGCACTAGACAGGAGGAGATTGTGTGCGCTATATCATCGTCTGTAGCCTACATCCAAACTCTTACACCGAGCAAGGGGGATGTGCTGAGCTTCACATTCTGGGGGACCCTTGTTCGATACTTTGTCAAGCCATGGTTTCGGAACTATATCCAGGAGAATGCTGGGATTTTTTTTTTTTTTAAAACAAATGGCCATGGTCGACTAGTCCCGCAGTTCATGTCATTAATTAAAGTTGTGTCACTTCTAATGTCCTCCCTGTCGACAAGACGTAAAACTCCGTAAAAAATTTTCTCATCCGTAATGTGTGAGTATACTGACAATTTGGGTAAAACCTTGAGGTGAATGTAAAGAATGGGGTGAAGATATATGGTCTGCAGTTAAGGGGTATGGAAAGGTACTATGTTGAGCGGATTACTTAATTTCATTGTCCTAAAAACAACCATTGCACGTAAAGAATCATATCTCGCAACTATTAAAACCAAATGAGGTTATTCCAAAGTAGTGCAATAAAATTATTACAGCATTGAAACTATGTAATCCGTATCATAACTGCCGCAAAAAATTAAACGCAATTAGGGTACCACATGGGATGTAATTTCCTTATAGTTGCTGACACAATAACAAGGTTGACACAAAATAAACAATAACAGTACAGCTGAGTATTGCATGTGCGGATCGTGCCGGACGATGCTGGTTTTCTCGGGGATCTCCTGCTTCCTCCGCACCTTAATTCCGGCGCTTATCCATACCCACATTCCCTCACCCCCGCTGAAGACCTAGATGCAAGTCACAGACCAAACAGCTTCATTTCAGTTATGTGCATGTCACGAGTACGTTCGAATGACGAAAACCAGCAGACTTGATGAAATTAAATAATTAATACTGAAATGTTTAAGAAATAGCACACAGCGACTTTTACCATATTTTCAAAATATAGCTAAATTCAAAGGAAATTTTACATATTTTGGCACTTTCTTTGTATACAAAAATATGTGATTTTTGCTCAAATAATACAGTCTACTTCTAAAAACAGTCAGTAACAGCTTAAACGATTTCACTCTATTACGTCAGTTGATTGTTGTAATTTGTGTCGAATGTTCCGTTGCATAAAATTGTGTCTTTCACATGCAGTCACGTAAAAATATTTGCGTTAAAACTAATTAATGTCATTTTAATAAAAGGAAGAGTATCGTGTAAGAATAAGAAAACCGAAGCTTTTTAGTGACAAGTAGACTACCTTGAAATACTACAAGAATAAATTTAAAATTTTAGCATTAGACTGATACTCATACTATTGAATAACTTTATAACAGTGCCTGGCTAGACAAAAGAAGCTATTAAAAGCTATTAAAGAAATATTGCTGGATCATGATACGTGTCAATTAATCTAGAATATCATCAGCTGCCGAGAGTATTTTCGTTATGACATTTTATAATTTATTTTTGGTGCAAAGTTAATAAAAATCGCTCAAATTATTGGCAATACTCTAAACGCAGCTTTAAAATGTACATTCAATATTCTAATAGAGTACGCCTTATTCTTGTACAAGAAAGTTGGATGTGTGAACTAAACAATTAATTTGGTAGGATACTAACTAGAACGCCGGCTAGTGTACGCTTTCTTTTACACATTTGATGGCTACTTTCAAGTACAAGAAAGATGCTTTATACTACCATCGGTAATATAATCAAACCGAGCATAATTGAGTACAAATTAATTTGTATTTTGACTGAAAGAAGCAAAAAAAATCACAATGTTTTTTTACAAACAAAAATAGTTTGTACTTGATTTTTATATAGCCTACGCCAAGCCTTGACATGTAGTTTCAATGTGAGTTTTTTTTTTCGTTGCCTTATGTGATTTGGTTTTTGCGGCTTATAAAAACGAAAAACATGCAAATTTTGACTTCGAAATGCTATTACGGGGAAACCGGCCGAGGTAATTTTTTATTAGAGGAAAATGTACTCCCAAGTATCGTCTATAAAACTTATAGGCCTACTATTTCATAGAAACATAGAATTACTGTTTCCCCCCACTTGTACAGTTGTACGCCCCTGTAGAGTGAGGTACACGAAGAAGAGATGTGGGCTCTCGTGGAATGTGTGACGAGGCTGCCGCTGGAAAGAACATCTCGCAGGAAGCGTACACTCGAGGCGCGCGCCGACTCGGCAAGTCTGGAGCTGTTCGGTCGTTGTTTTCCAGGCGGACACTTGAGCACGACCCGACGCGCCGCTCGGCTCCGGCTATCAGGAGCCCCTTCCCACCCTACCAGCCCGCTATCTATCGTGAGGCTAATAGACACCACCGCCAACCCCTTCATGGTCCTGTTCTCACAATGGGACTTGTGCAGTACCGTCGACTGCGCACTTTCGCACCTCCCCCTACTGCTATCATTTCTCACTTCTCCTTACACCACTCACTTCCAACTATGCACTTCTGGAAGCCCTCTACACTACGTTTATCCTAACTAAGACCTTTGTACCATTTTGCCTCTCGTTACATTGACGCCGATCATTTTACTGTTGATTTTTAAACCATTAAGTTTGACTTTTGTTCATAAGCTGCCTCCAAACAGCCTAAGATGTCACACATTTTATGAGTAAATAGGTCTAAATTACGAGTCTGTAATTAATTTTGCGTGCATTGCAAAATATCATACAATTAGCAACTAGCAGCGTTGTCTTACGCAAGATTAAAATCACTGATATGTACAATGTATTTATTTCATACGCTCCGAAAACTGTCGTCAAATATTCAGACCTAAAAGGCAACTGTACAATCCCAATATATAAAAACTAGTGCTAAACAGGTCTAAACAAATGTTTGGCCTCAAGGGAAAACTTACAATATTTTTGGACTGAATTATATCGTATTATATTTTCCGTATGGTTGCACCATGTTTTGTTTACACGGTTCTTTCCACCTGTGTAAAAAATTTCCACTTGTGTAAATTGTAAATTTCCGTTCGTAAACAGGTAGCATTGCAACGTAAAAAATAAGACTGTGTCATTATTTTTCTGATTATTAATGCTAGGGGCACTGGAACGTATTTGTGTTGGGGGGGGGGAGGTGGAGGTGACATGGTTTTTAAGGGGAGGGGGAGGGGCGAATTTAACAGAAATGATCTGGCGCCTGGACCGTAATCAGAGGTCCTCCTCCTGGAAATTTTCAGTTTCAAGGTGCAAAATGGTGGTGTTTAAGCAGTTTTTAAACCTAAACGTAGGACGTACAGCACGTAGAAATCTTAATATTTTAAAAAGTGTAATATATAATGTTATGTCACGAACTTACAAATCGTAAAATTATTTATACAGGCAACATTTTCGCGCAAACTTTTTTTATTTCACTTAACTTAGTAATAATTTTGTGAGTATTCCGTGAGTCACGAAAACTTTCATCAGAACAATACAAATGCTCATTGAACTGTTCAGTTCTAACATTCTACATCTACGGCAGAATCACAAGGCAATTGTTATCCACGTTAACATAATGTTTCACATATCGGATGTCATGTTGAAAAATAAATGTCTACTAGCTACATGCACTGAAATCACCGGGCCACGTAATAGTATAACTATATTGCAAACAATTAATGGAGCATGCAATTTTTTTTTTAAATTTTGGTAGTAATAAAAAACAATTCAGATTTATAGTTTGGAATCTCCTGAACTTATTTATGCAAATCTCTACGTGTTTAATTAAAAACACAATTTTATATACATTTATGATAACTGCAAAAATAAGTTATAATTGTGTGCACGAATACGTTTGAGCGAGAAAATAGAAGTTAAAATAAATAACTTACATTTTAAATGTTTAAAACCAATCCACGCTAACTGTAAATGTAAATGATATATTCAAACAAACCTTCCTTGACCTGGCAGCAAACATAAATTAAGAAAAATACTTCGAAGTCATCGGTAGTGGAAACTGTACTGTAGTGAATCAAATAATGCGCGAAGTTCTTCCTACCTATTTCTTTATCTCTAGAACAACAAAAGCAAACGCCTTTCAGTGGACAGCAGTTAAAATTTTACTTCCTTGATCACAATCAGCGGGGCACCAACAGTTTAATTTTTCATTATGATTCACTTCCAGCCTTACTGTTCGCTGCATTTGCTAGCGTAGCATAAAAAATATGGCAAGGATGGGAGTATTTTCCCAATTGTTTAGTTAACTTAAAATATATTACACCTACGTCAAGTGCGCCTCCTGCCTGGAGGCTCAGAAGTAAGTAGTAGAGCGTCCTTGAAACTCGCTTCTAATACCGCCTCGCCATTGAGAGCATAGCACTAAACGAACAAGCAAGCTTCACACCGAACTGTTTTTGCTGCAAGGCTTAAACAACGACCTTGCCAATATAATTTTAGTGATTAAAAGTTCACGACGAAGTTTAGTGAAGTATTTTATCGGAATTTCGCATTATTCGGTCATAATATTTTGAGGTACCACAGTCAGAAAAATACACTGGTGTAGCCTATTGTTTGAGAAACTCCAAACACTGTTACTAACGTGCGTGTTGTCAAGTATATCGTACAAGAGTCAAGTGATTTCATTTCGTATGGAGGCAAAATTTGTGCTTTTAAATTGCTTGTTACCACACTACAGTGTATATGAAACAAGTGGCAGGCCGCTTAGCGTTTATTTCACCATTCTCTATCAAACACTATGTACGAGTGTGGGATGACAGGACTCGCTAAAGTAATTGAAAACAGTTCTTCCTGTATGCAGGAGATAACCTAAATCTGAAGTTAGAACCTCAACTCTTCCGCTTCCCGTCTCTCCACAGGGTGGGTATAAGTTTACACTGTAGTTATAAGGATCTATTATGATTCGAACAGAAGAGAATTTGCAGAGATGAGGGCAGCCCCTAAAATAAATAAAAATTGCCAAATAAAATTTATTACAGTTGTTAATAGCTCGTCAGTAACACAACTTTAGGGGGTACAAATTCTATGTTGTACCCCACCCCCAAAATTTGGGATGGAAGTACAATATACCCCCGTAACACCCCCTCCTCCCCCGAAAATCCAGCGCCACTGATTTATGCAACAGCTGCAAACGTCGCATAACATATTCTGAAATTCTGAAAGAGTAAATATTGTTTCAGTGAGAAACTACACATTTCGCCAAAACATCGAAGGACGCAGATTCTTTAATATTACAACAACAAATAAACATTAAATTGTTAATTTATGTACCATATAACGTGAGTTTTTATACGTTTAAAGTAGGTTTTTACTTTCGAGCGATTATTTTTTTCGGTTCCCATCTAGTTTACCTGTTTGTTCAAGTGTATCATCCATCCTTTCTGAATTTCCGAGACTTTGTGCTCTCGCCCCTGTTAAAACAAACACCACCCCTTCTACGCAGCCCGCTTGATGAGTACCGTACCAACGAGTCAGCGTGTAATTTCCCGTAAAATGTGTTGATTTGCATTCATTTGAAATTCAAACCGATGTCGACGGGGGCGCAGCAAAGCATCTTTTGCGACCGGCGTGGCGGCCACCCCGGGACCAGAGATACAAACAAGGTAACAGCGAGACGAGAGAGGCGATGTCTGCTCGTGCTCGCAACGAGACACACCCGACCGCTGCACCGTCCGTCACAATGACGTCTCCCATGGCTACGGCGTCTTATGAACAGTATATAAACACCTCTCCCGTTTCTTTTCTTCCTTGTTCAGCCCCTGCAGTGCTTTGCAGCGAAACATCATGTCGGACTATCCTCGCAACACCTTCCCGCCCCTTGGCGAATGTGTCTCCGTCGCACAGTCCGAACACATTAACAAATTTTTGCAGGCTTTCGGTGTCATTATATTATTGTGTTTAGTCGCGTCGTCGTTGCTTCTCCTGACTCGTGTCACTTCGCTTCATCGGTCGAGATCTTCTGCTATCCTCAGGTGAGGTGAGAGGGTTTTACGGCACTAACAGTGAGGTCTTAAAGGGCTTTTTCTTTAGTTTTTTTCAGACTGGTGCTAATAACTCAAATATTATTTAACCAAAAGCTCTGAAAAATTTGAGACAACATACAGTCACACGATGCATAATACTGTGGAGGCGTTTTTAAAAATAATGTACCATTCGCCAGCTCTCTCTCTTTCTCTCTCTAACTCTCTCTCTCTCTCTATGTATATATATAAATAAATTAATAAATATATATATATATATATATATGATTAATTTTTGCTTATTTTCACGACAAAAACCGTGGAACTTTGGGTGACGAAATAAAAAAATAACATTCAGTACATTGCTATAAAATATCCAGGCACAAATGATGACATATTAGCGTCAAAACTGTAGAGCGAAATTTTTATATGAGTATTAGGTAGCAATAAGAACATTATTTTCTAAATCACAGCAAAACTAAGGAACAAACACTTAAGAGCCGATGAGTGTGAAGTGAGGTGAAGGGACAACACAACATACATGCCCGAGCCGGGATTTGAACCCAGTACCTCTCGTACAGCACCCCGGCGCCTAGCCGAACACGCTATGGGGAGGCCGGCATCTACTGTCTTAAAGATATCAACTATAATGTGTGCCGGAACGTCGGGAGAAGCAATTATAGTACGACTAATTCCCAAAAGCGAAGATATTTAAAACACACACAAATCTGTTCGTACCCCAGGCATTTTAAGCAAATTTTTATGTCTGTACAAAATATTGTCAATGTGAAAATTGGTGCGTATGTGCTATTTACTATGTTGAACAATATACTAAAAGTCCCATATCGTAAGATGCCGGCTTCATTGATTTTCCTAGTACTATTAGATATAACATATTTTAGAAACACGCAAACATATTGAATACCCGAAAATGCATGTACATATTCTATCCAGTGTATAAACAACATACTAAAAGTTCCAGGTCGTCATATGACGGCTTCGTTGATTTCTCAGGCAGGAAATCCATAAGTAAAATTTTTTTGTAATTAAATTATTTGAACAAATATGTGTCAAACGCCGAAAAATAAATATTGTAAGGCTGAAAATTTGTGAATTTTTCGATTCAGTGTACTGTACAAAATACGAAAAAATCCTAGCTATCCTGTATCGGTTTCTATTTTTCAGGCACTAAAACCAAACCTCAGCTGTATCCGGCAAGGGAAAAAAGAAGGCATACGGAAGCTGCTGAACAAACTCAATGTTCAAAGCATCGCAGAAGTTTTAAAAAATCTTTTAGCAGACAAAGGCCAAATCTTTACTACTGGTGAACAGTTCCTTATCCAACTGTACATCAGTGATAATAACGCGAGCTTGGATGAACTGCAGGTCGTATGTATGCTCGTTCTTTTGCGAGGCAGGCAGTCATTGCCCCATATGAACATGCAGCGCTTCCGTCTACCAGCGCTGCTAGCCAGCAGCACAGCTTCAGAACATAGGTAAGTTGTAGTATATTTAGATCGACCTTCTGTACCACAATATAATATAATTTTGTGTTTTCAGATCCAAGAATGGCTTGATAACCCACTTTGTCTCCCGCACCAAACGACCTGTTACAACTTATTTTCTGTGCTTGTAAATTAAAACCGTTGCACACGTTGCTCTTGCCGTACTGCTGGTTGAGTTGCTCCATAAAATGTGCCCACTGCAGGGGCATAAGTTGTTACGGTGTCGTTGAGTGGTTAGTAATAATATACAATGTTACTTGTTCCTTTTTTGAAAGACAAATCAATGAAGCCGGCACAGGAAGATTTGGGATATTTAGTTTGTTGTTGTTCTGTACACCAATAAGAGAATTTACAAGTTTGAATCTTTTTAAGGTTATTACAAATATCTTTTTAAAATGTGAATAAAAATGTTATTTATGGCGTTTTATTGCATGAAAAATAAATGAAGCCAGCATAGAGCACTTGGGACTTTTAGTATATTGTTAAGTACGGTTAATAAGACCCATTCACAAATTTTCAGAATTACAAAATCGTTTTACAGATTCAAGCCTAAAATGCCTGGGCTATTGCTAATCGAGCAACAATAGCCGTAAGTATTAATATCTTGGCTTTTGAGGTTGAGCTTCGTTATTAGAGAGTTTTGCCTCGCATTGCAGTTGGCATCTGTCCTTTCCGCAACATACAATGCGATTGTATATTCACTGCATAACATACCGTAACAAGATTACAAGTTCGTCATCACACATCCTGTTCTCTGCTGGGACGGCATATTTCATCAGACCGGACAAATTATAGCTTCGCGTACCGCATGTTTTAGTTGAGGCAGTTTTCGTCGTAATGCTATCGACCGATACGAATTGCAGGCATGTAAAGGCATTATTTTCCCGTCTTACAAAAAATACATATTACGCAGATGAACGCTTAACTCTCCTTCCACTAACACGACATGAAAAATGGCAGCATCTTCCTAAACGGTATCAGTTTACTGAATTGGAATATCTTTTTTTTTTTAATCCCTTTGAGTATGTCTCCCATCAGACGGGAAGCACTTTACAAAGATCTCGTAACTGAAACAGGAAATGGGGCGTCGCTTGCTCTGTTAACATACACAGCTGGAATACTTGGAAGAAAATCGGAAATTGACTCCGCTCCGAGCGGAAAAGAAAATACTGAAATGCGAACCCTCCATAAATTTTTGATAAAGTCAAATATCTTTGATATACGAGCTAACATTAAATTAGAAAAGGCCAGCCAAATTCTATTAAAAAATAAAAACATGTTACAGCAAAACACTACTGGGCAGAGTTATTGAACATTACGATAAATAATGACTACCGATTTGTGTTACATACTAGCTGCCCGTCCATGGCTTTGCAAACGTGTTGTACTTGTAGCATGCCATCTACTGTTGGAAGTATTCTTTACATAAAAGAGCATTAATGTATACAGGTCGGTGCATTAAGAGGTTGTACCATGGTGCATATATATATATATATATATATATATATATATATATATATATATATATATATATATATGTGTGTGTGTGTGTGTGTGTGTGTGTGTGTGATTACAAAATTCAACCCTATATAAATTACTAGTTGTCCGTCTGCGGCTTTGCCCGAGTGTAATACTTTTTTTAGAATATCTTGTGAAATATATGGTCATGGTTGGTTGTATTTTTTAATAAAAAGAAATAACACACAGACACGTGAACACAGAAACTGTAAAACTTTACGTATCACAAGAATTACGCTATGCAGCTCTATACATTTTACTTTTCGATGGTTCAAACTTTCTTTACGGATCGTTTCCCTAACGATTTACAAGCATTTTTTTTTTTTTCGTGGCAGTAAGTTTATTGTATCCAGTAGAGAAATCTTGTGCAGCGTTTTACGTATCTGCGTAAGAATCATTCTGAAACAAACAGCACATTAATATTTCAAATGGTTAGAGAAATATCGTGGGTTAAAGTAAAACTAATTTTGTGTTTTCACCCTTTTGTCAATTAAGAATATATCTCAAAACCAATTTTCAGGTATGTGTGTAGTCATCATTCTGAAGCGAAAAACAACTCTACATCTCGACGGGTTCGACAGCCGTTGATGATTTCTCGAAAACACGTTACATGTCTTGTGACCCTTTTAGGGTCGAATTTCGAAAAATTCTAAAAACCCTATTTTAACTGTTTCCTGGGTGTCCTGTTGAAATAAAAACCACTACAACAGCCCGTTAAGTGGAAGGTATATTGACGATCGATTCATCCAAAACACGCATCGCTCTTTCTCGCACCTTTTCACCCCTTATGGTGTCTAATATTAAGTAATCATACAATTGGTTTTAAGGTATTTAAGTAAGCATCATTTTCAAACAAATACACAATATATGAAATTTCAACGAGTTTTCTATACATACATTTATGTACACATACATATCATTAATTAAAACCATATTTTTACCAATACATTTATTTACCTTTCTACTTTGGTAGAATTATGAAATATTCTTTAAAATATTTTAGGGTATTTTATTGAGCATCAACCTGAAGAAATGAACACTTCGCTATCTTGACCGGTCCGATAGATATGGAGGAATAAGTTATAACATATTTCACGTATTTTTACCACCTTTGGGACCAAATAAAAAAATCCTAATAATTTCAAACACATGTGTGTTTAAGTATCCAATTGAAATGAATACTTATATATATATATATATATATATATATATATATATATATATATATATATGGTGTCCCGGGAGAAAAGGGTAATAACCTGGGCGGTAATAGTACTGGTCACTACGATCAAAAAAGTTCATGTAAAACATGGGGTAAATATGGGACTGTTTTCGAGATAGCCCCATTTGAATGTAAAATTGTATAAGCTCTAAAATTACTGTTATTATTTTATTTGCAGTTATGTTCCTTGCTTCAATTAAAAGTAAATTATAATACATAATGAATAACGCACTAATAATTTTTTCCATAGCTGTAATAAAAAGATTACAATGCTTAACCATTTTGTTTCTTGTCATGCCATTTTTAGTCCAGTGCCAATGCTTTCACAATAAGTTCTTGAAGACCCCACCATCGACCTCAATGCGTTTGTCAACTCTCTGAAGAAGATGACGTGATGCCCGTCGAAGATCATCATGACATTCCCGTTGACAGTAACATCTACCATTATGCGAGGAAGCAGTTTGTATCGCGTAATAACTTTACTTCTGTAGACTACACACTCCGCCTAACCTCATAAATAATAATTTAAGAAATTGAGGTGGGTAGACTTTGGTCGCCAGGGAATAGCACTACCACGACCAATCCATCGATTAGGAAATGTAAATGTAAATGATCCCTTACCTCGTACCAATAATGACGAGAAGCTACACCATAAGACGTATGTAGCCAAAGGAACATCCTCGAGAATTTCAGGTAATGTACACTGCAAAAATTGCAGGTATTTTGCCCCATTCATACGATCGTCGAAAACAATGGGGCCTTTCAGTCGGTCAGCCAACGTACCGGTACCATATCACACATTAATTGAGAAACGTTCTTGAAATTTTGTCTCTACAGTACCATGCAATTTTACAAATGCATTGCGGTCGATGGTAGGATCTTTGAGAACTTATTGCGAAAGCATTGACACTGGACCGAAACTGACATGGTTGGGTATTATAATCTTGGTATTAAAGCTATGGAAAAAGAATATTAGTGTGTTATTCACTATGTATTACAATTTACTTGTAACTGAAGCAAGGGCAATAACAGTAAATAAAATAACAGTGATTTTAGAGCTTATCAATGTTTTCATTCAAATGGGACTATCTCGACAACCGTCCCATATTGACCCCAAGTTCATATGAACTTTTTTGTATACAATGGCCAGTATTATCACTTCCCAGAATATTGCCTTTGCCTCCCGGGACACCATGTATGTGTGTGTGCGTGTGTGCATGTATGAATGTGTGCATGTATGAATGTATGCATGTATGTATGCATGTATGTATGTACGTATGTATGTACGTATGCATGTATGTACACACATACGTACGATTCATGAAAACATATATACAGGATAAGTCAGGACGGAGTGTGTTAACTTCGTGTGGTGATAGATCACAAAAAACCATGTCGAAAATATAGTATCAATTAGTTACTAAAAAACTGTAGAGTATTACATCTGTCAAATGGTAAGAAGTATGATAAATTATAATATGTGCGTACTGTTAATGACATTTCGGTCATGTCACAAAATTATTATGCAGTGTACTCGTCACACAGTTTGTAGTTTACGTACTATAATTGATGGGTATTTCGAAATGATTTCTTTTAATCCCTGATAGTACAGCTAGTGTTTTTCTTTGCGAACAGTCGGCTATGATGAGCACCAGGGTAGTGCCGCATTAAACTTTCCGACGTGTAACAAATATGGAATTTCGACTTATGTGCATACTTCGAAAGTGACACACATTAACCATGCAGGAGTGGAGTAACGAGGAACTCAGTGACATAATTTTAATATATGGAGTAACATTATGCAATGTAGCTGCTGCGCGAAAGATATATGCGGGAACATACCCAATTACACGATTGCCAAACACACAAACCTTTATTCCAGTTGATCCTAACTTGTTTTCAAAGTACTATCTTTACTATCTGATATAAGGGATCAGTAGCAAATTTAATTAAGTGTATTTGCACAACTGTTTCTAGTCATAATTATTCACTGTTTAAATAAAAAGAAACACATTTTGAAACATCACTTACAACATTACTTACGCAAGTAATGTGACGTCTGTTTTGTGTAGTCTCGTGTCTATAAAGGTTTAACTGTCTGTAGGATTACCTGGAATTAGAATTTTGTAAAACATAGTGCACATTGCCATAGATTCCAGGGTTATTTTAGTACTACAATATTCCTCACCACTGTACCGTGCTATGTAACATACTTTTACACCATCTGAGTTACAATACTTCGATTAAAACAGCTATCGAAAACTCATCATTGCAAACCGCCTGTTTGTTTGGTTACCTGCCTTGTGGGACAGTCGCAATGCCAGCATATGTTTCAGGTGATACATCTTTTGTATTTTAAATGGCAAAAATTTGACGTACTATTTTCTCGAAAATGGTACACTCTATTCCCATCCGACAAGACTACCTTTTTTATTACACTTTTGCACCTGGTCAATGTTCTGTAGTTCAACATGAATAACAATGACGTGTCCCAGAGTTACAAGCCAAAACAAGACCTTGTACCCAATTTTAACCATGATGGGCCGGCGATATTGACAAACTAAATTTCTGACGATGAAGAACAGTCATTGTTGATGCAGTGCTCAGAGTACCGCTGTTTAATATGTAGTAGTTTTTGAAATATTAATTAATTTGTAATTCGAACATTTATTTTGGGGGTAGCATTACTCCCACAATTTTCATTTTAGGGACAAATTGAAACTACATTTTCGACATGGTTTTTCGTGATCTATCACCACACGAAATTAACACACTCCGTCCTAATTCAATATTCTACTCTTACACTTAGACACATGGAGTTTTCACTTCTGCGTGGTGATTAGGTAAATATTACGAAAGTTATTTTAGGATATTTCGAATTTCGATTCTTAAAGAATGAATGGGATGAAATTCATGAATCGTGCGTGTGTATGTGTATACAGGATGTCACTGAACAACACCTACAAATTCCGGCAGGTGATTCCTTATGAAAAAAAAAAAAACAAGCAGAAATTGTACTTAACAATTTTCGCCTAAACTTAATATTAAGGGAGTAAAAAAGAATTTGAACATCAAAATTTACAATCGTATTTCCCCAAAATATTTGAAACGATAGCGTCGGGTTCCAACTATATCAATGATTCATTGAAAACACTTTTTAACCTATTTCTCTATTTCTCCCCGTTAGGGGTCGAATTAAATAAAAAAGTCCCTTCTTAGTGATTGTCTACGCTCTGAGGAGAACTCACCCTCAAAATTTTACATTTCTAGGTCGAGCAGTTTAATGTACGACGTTGACTGTTTTCCCATCTTCAAGACATCTTACTTCAAAATATTTTTATACCTTGTCACTTTCTTTGTCAATCAAGTTTTCAGATAAATACAAATTCCGTTGCGGTAAAGCTAAAACGAGGGTTCGCTAATTAGTAAATGTATTATTCCATTATTTTTTTGGCAAAAATGTTAACAGTCCTACTTAATAGTATTTCATAATTTTCGCTTTACGCGTGTTACATACTGGCTATTGCCTACGACTTCGTTCTCGTGGTTTCCAATTTAATGCCCCTTTGAGTCGTGTAAAAATTCTGTCTAAGTACTACAATTGGTCGGCGTTACGCATCAGTAGACTATGCGCCAATTGTAAACTATCAGTAAAACCTGATAAAACGTTTTCAGATTTGAAATATGCTAACAAAAATATTTTAGTCCTAAAAGTCAATATATATAACAACAGGATGTAGGACTATACTTTTTATATGACTGATTGAAAGTTGAAGAGCGTTTTATAAGAATATAACAAATGACATAGCGTAGTGATGCATAACACCATCCATTTTATGGTTTGACAGTTGTAACATATAAAGTGCGGAGAGTATTATACGTAACTTCACCTCTCTCACTCATACACCAGACATGAGCTTATTGGGCTCGCAATACTATAACGAGAAATGTCAGTCCTTGCCCAGTCTACAAAATTATAATATTTCTAAGAAACAAAGTAGCACATGGAAGTTTACTTTCAGGAACTTTATATTGTTTAAATTTC
>PNEQ01103486.1:0-10263 GCA_003012365.1 Medauroidea extradentata | reverse complement strand
TGTATGGACAGGTTGTAACACATACTGATTCCACGGTACTCACTGTTATGACGTCAGGATGTTGAGATAGCTGCGGGTTTATGGATCCCCGTTCCAGGTATACTGTGACTGTGAGTGAGGAAATGAAACACTTGACACATGTAATGATGACACTGTAGATTTATTCTCCATGAATTACGGTACAGATGGTAATGTGTACAAAATTGTAGGACCTGGGTGATACATGTCACTGCCTCCCGAAGCGTCTCGAGTCCAACTGGCTAACCAACATGAAGGGCGGGGCTTCCCTCCAATAGTAGTAACAAAAAAAGACCACGGAGCTGCTCGCTAATGCGCAAAAACTGTACACTGGAACTACATAGCCAATAAACATGTACAAAATTATTAAATTTTCACATCAACTTCTCAATGTCTCGTGGTATATAAAATGTTTTGGATCCATAAAATTACAATAAGAAAGTTCTGGATATGCGCTTTGCATTCCTAGGAATTTATATGTCATATTGTATGGAGAAGAAAAAAAACAAACAAATAATTTGCATACATATACATGAAAACAAACAAACACAATAAAATCCCTACATGCTAATTTCAAATTGAATTAGACATTACTTTGACTTAAAATGCTACGGCGGACCCTACGCCGGGCAAGTCCGTGTCAATTGTGAGGGGTGGTTGGTAGAATGAGATACTGAGAAAAGGATACAAATACCTGAAATTACGATTATAAACAAGACACAAATTAACTACCAGTTCCCCTCAATAAACATTAAGTGTAAATGAACCACTGATCTTTGAGTGAAGTTGGGGCATGTTGCACTCTCTTCACTGTAATGATCTTGGAGCGGTTGTGTACTCAAATGGGTTATATTCCTTCGGACATACTGCATTCACCAGGGTGTAGGGCTGAGTAACACTGAATCTAGCAATAGCACCACTAGGCCGTATCTCTAGGGACACTCGAGAAAACTCTTAGAATGAAGACGAGGTACAGCTGGTGCGAGGGGCGGTGTGACAGACGGTCTAAGGTAGGTGTGTGCCGTAGCGCACGTCATATGTACACATGCAAATGGCATGATTTTGGATGCCTTGAAAAGAGGTTCACAAGAATATGTCTGTTTTTTACCGTTCATGATTCTGATAGCTCTTTTTTGCATATGAAACACTTTTTACTGTTTGTGGAGATCCCCCAGAAAATTATGCCATATGTCATAATAGAATGAAAGTATGCATAATAAACCATTTTTACTGTGTCTTTGTTTAAGATATCAACAATATTTGCGTAAAGGGAAACATGCAAAACTGAGTTTTGATAAAATTTATTCAATGTAAGATTTCCAGTTTAGTTAAGTACCTATTTGTAGGCCTAAAAATATAATTACAGTTGATTAATTAATTTCTCTGCATTTCTGACAATATTAATATCAGTCTGTTGTTTGCTGTACTTAGTTAAAAGATGCATTATATGGGTTTTTCCAAGATTAAGATTTAATTTGTTTGCAGAGAACCACGACTCCAAATTTGTAAAAGTAGCTAGAGTTTGCTAGCATTCTAAGATCATCTAATCACTTGTGGTATACCATATTTATTTTACCAGGTTTTGAGTAAAAAGAATTTGTTTTATCATTGACATGTACTTGTTGCTGTCTTCTTGAAAGGTATGAAAACAGTAGCTTGTGTGTTATACCAGTGACTCCATAAAATGTTAATTTGTCTGTGAGCAAGTTATGGTTCACACAATCAAATGCTTTCATAAGGTCACAGAAAATTCCAACACTTGGTAACCTTTTATCTAATGTGTTAAAAATGGTAATAATCAGTTTGAAATTTGAATTATTTGTTGAAGTGTTTTTCCTAAAACCATACTGGAAATTTGATAAAATATTGTTTTTCTCAAAATGTTGTAATAATCTTACATAAATTAATTTTTCGATTACTTTAGAAAATGCAGTGAGTAGGAAGATTGGCCTGTAATTAGCTGCACACATACTGTTACCTTTCTTTAAAAATTGGGGTAACCATTGCCCATTTAAGTCTGTCTGGAAACAAAGCTCTTTCGAATATGGCATTACAAACATGACTTACCCTACCAGCACACAGACATCCTGAGGACGTCCGTAGGATGTGGGAACTGTCGTCCCTAGGATGTCCTAGGGAAGTTCATTTCAAGTCCTTTTTATGTATGAAAAGTTCATGGAAAAGTACTACCTACGGACATTCCTAGGATGTCTGGCATACACATCGCTGGGACATCCCTAGGAGCTCCCTGGGATCTGTAATAAACACATCCTCAGGAGCTGTCTGGGATCTGCATTAAATGCATCCCCAGGACATCCCTAGAAGCTCCCTGGGACCTGTATAAAACACATCCCTGGGACACCCCTAGGAGCTCCCTGGGACCTGAATTAAATGCATCCCTAGGACATCCCTAGCAGCTCCTTCCAGCAGCAAAAGTAAAAGTTTAGTATTCAACACAAAAAAAAAAAAAAGAAATGTATTTGTTTTGGTGATATGCAAACTTAGTATTTAACACACAGCCAAATACACATAATTGTTAATGCAACCTCTTTATATCTTTTGAATAAACAATTCGTCTGTAATAACATTTTTTTAATGCTTCAACTTCCAAAAGTCTACCAGCAATAATAAAATATGTGAGTCGAAATTAATAAATTTACCAATTTCTTAAGGCATATTTAAATGTCATGAATTATCTACTAAATTAATTGCAACAAACCTCATGTATATTTAAATTATATCGTGAGCTATCTAGTGGTCATATTAGGAACTTGCCTACAAATCCACTACGTCCGTGGGAGCTCCTGCTCGGATATCCCAGGGAGCACCTGCTCAGACATCCCAGGGAGCTCCTGCTCGGACATCCGGGGGAGCTCCTGCTCGGACATCCCAAGGAGTGCCTGTTGGGACATCCCAGGGAGTTCCTCAGAGGAGCTCCGTGGGAGCTCCCTGTAAGGACATCCCTGGGAGCTCCCCAGATAAGGAATTTAGGATGACCCAAATTCGTCTTCCATGGAGCTTCCTGGGATGTGATGTACTTTTCGAGGAGGTACTTGGGACATCCTAGGAACAATGTTTTTTGGAGCTCTCGGACATCCGAAATATCCATCCCTAGGACATCCCGAGGATCGCATGTACCCGGATATCATCAAATGATGTCCCTAGGACATCCTGGGGACTTGCTGTGCTGGTAGGGTAGTGGGGCACTGAATTCGAAAGCACACTGTTTTAATAATGTACAGCTAATACCATCATATCCGCTCGATAATTTTGACTGTAGTGAATTTGTTATTCTTTCTACTTCTTTAGGGGCCGGTCTTACCACCTTTGGGTAACATCTGGGTAAATTTTATCTCCTAGGTAGACGACAAACTGCATCTTACGAACTCTAGGTAGGCCTAACTAAGGGATAAATTTCTGGCTATTTTATCGGGAGGTTGAAGCTCTGGATAAGGCGTACACTACAGTTAAGTATGGCGACCAAATTATTATATGTTATCTTTTTAACCTGGTTTGTGCTGTTTTGAAATTAGTTTCTTGCGTCAAAAGAATGTTTTGATTATGTTTCTCGTAATTTCAAAATATGTAGACTTCTCGTACATGCAAAATGATGTAAGAAGTGAAGCATCATTATTGTGAGAAGAAAATTACCACGAAGTTTTACAGCATATGCCGAAGTTGTGTTTTGAAGTGTGCTGGAAATAAAAAATGTTTGTTAATGTCTGGGTTTCAGACGACAGTATGGTAAAATGACATAATTCAGTGCTTTATTTATGAAAATCGGCGTTTATAAAATGCAAGTGAGATACATCAATGTGGTATTTGCCAATTTTCTGTTGGCCTACACAATTTGTCTGCAACCACGGCCGTACTGGGTGTCATTTATGCAATTGTTTCCCGAATTCCACATAAGTTTTATAACTCGTGTAATAAGGTAGGCCTATATATGAGTAATGGCTTTCGTTTAGCGATTCATAATAAAATCGTCATACATAATTTATAAATAATTCAGTAGGCTTACTTATGTGTTGCGAGTACACATGACAGTAGTACAAGGACTTCACAATAAATTTGACTAGGCTGTGCCTACATAAGTTTCAATGTTAACCAAGGTAGATGTGATTTTTGTAGACAGCAAATATATGTGAACAGTTACTGACACGGAATTATTAGTCTCATGAAAGACTTTAAACTAAGTGTGTAGTCCTCCCATCTTATGAAATAAAGATAATCCCAACAAAATCACTCTTAAATAAGGCTCATGTAATAATGTGTCATGTGGAAATGAAACAAGTCAGTAAAACTAGATTTATTAAAATTACCCTAACCCTAAAGCCAAGTTTTCTGGGTAAGTTTGAAAGATACAGAGCAGATGTAGCAGTGGAGATGTGGTTATACAGGGAGGTGCTGGACAAGGAATGTAAGCAGGATAAATTCATAATATTTAGAAGTGATAGGGAAGAAAGGGGAGGGGGAATAATGGTGTATGTAAGGGATGGGTTAGAAGGGTTGGTGAAATGGAATACTTAGAAGAGGGAGTACAAAAGTAAAAAGGATAGGTAGGAATATTACAGTAATGGAGCATACATGCCACTAGGACAAGGGTGGGATACAATTGAGGAAGGACAGAATAGACTTGGACATAGGCAGTGGGTTGTAGCAGGTTACCTGACTATGCCTGGTGTACAGTGGATTGAGTCAGTAGAAGGGATGGGTAACATGATGCAGAGAATGGCAGTGCAGTCAGTGAACAGAGGCTTGGTGCATGCAGTAGAGGGACATACTAGACAAAACAAAAGAGGTGGGGGTCTGTACTAGATGTGGTGTTAGTTAGGCAGGGGAATTCTATTGTTGGTGTGGTAGTACTCGAAGGGATCAGTGACCACAATGTTCCAGTAGTAGAATAAGAGGTTGGTGAATAAAAGGCTGAGGAGGTTGTGGTGTGACTGTATAGGCAATGAAATAAGCTGGGACAGAAATGGTCCAAAATGGTCTTGTAAAGTGATTTTAAGAAGATAATATATGAAATGTGGTAACATTTATACCATGGAAGAGGATTGTTGCTGAGTGGGAAACATAGCATTATGGATTGGTAGACAAGAGAAAGGGATGAAAGAGCATGTGCAGGCAGATGCATGTGAAATAGAGGAACGATGGGTTGGAAATAGCTACGAATGGGATGAGGCAGGTGTGTAGAAATTTTAGTCAGGGAAGAAATGATTACCAAGGAAATATTTAAGAGGTTGGTAGAGGGGGAAATTGAATTATTTTAAGAACATTAAAGAAGGGACAGAGGAATGCAAGTGTTGAAAGGTGCAGACGGGCAAGCTACAACAACTGATAAGAAAAAGGCTGCGGGCCCGGTACTTGTCAGTTTTTGAGGAGCAGGATGATTGTAGTTTGTACAATATAATATAGTCATTGTTTACTGTAATTTAAAATTATAACAATAATTTTTTGCCTCATGTGTGTTAATAGTTTGACACAACATGCTAGATTTTAGGGGCCGTATTCAGAAACAGTTTTAGTCATGGTTTAAAAAATAGTCACAGTTTAAATCGCCATATTTAGTCACTACACTCGATTTTCCGTATTCAGAAAACGCAATTAGAGGTGAGTATTTTAGTATGGGTTTAACTAGTCATGGTTTAAGTTTGTCAAGGCAGGTGGGTAGTTTAAGGTGTGATTAACCTGAACATTTGCCAGGTTTGGAACAAATATGGCGGCATCTTATCGTTTAATTTATCACGACGTATATTTTCAGCATGACAATTAGAAAAACGTAAAATAAAACAGCAGAGAATGGCGTTTATTTAAATTATACCTTAGCAGTTAATTATTTCTACGGAACGGTGCTAGGAAACATTCGAATAAATATAAGTAATCTTGCCTTTAAAATATTAAGTTTAACATATCGTTTATGTATTTTACTATGTTTACACATGTTGAAACAATTTAAATGCATAATTAGTTTGTCTTTTCTGTCACGAATTCATCTCCGATACCGTATACTGTATTTTGACGCAAATGCTATTACGTGTAATAATATTAGCAATTCACACACAACATAACCAAAAATACGATAGCGTACGATGCTTGACTAATCGTCATGGCAACTGGCAGTTTTGCGATGTTGCCAAACCTTTTACAAAACTTAAACTGTAACTAGTTAGTCACTACTAATCATGGTCTAAAGTTTCAAAAAATGTCCTTCTGAATATGACATATTAGTAGTTCTTAGTCAGGGGTTTTGTCGTGGTCTAGTTAATCTATACTTGGACCAGGTTTAGACCTGGTTTAACGAAATCTTCCTGAATACGGCCCCATTTTGAGCTGCTTTTTTCCTATTATAATATTTCACAATACTTTTAACATCTATTAATGCTTTAACGTGTAAGATGGGATGTAAACCTGTTATGTCTCAATAAACTATTATTATTATGAATATTGGGGGAAGCTTCTTAGGAAACTAACAATTAGAAAGTGGAATGTAGGAAAGGTAATAAAATGGTTAAAGTGTAGTAAGGCGACAGGTCAAGATGGTATATGAAATAGCACTCTTTAAGTTTGGTAGTTGTTAGTTGCTCAGATATATAGAAGTAATATTTCACAGATCTCTGGAGGAGGGAGGTTACCACTGGATAGGAATGAAGCAGTGATAGTCCCAGTCATTAGGAGGATGGGGGGAGTCCCGGCACCTACAGACCAGTGAAACTTACATCAAATACTGGGACTGTATTTTAGAGACTGGTGGTCCAGTATGTAGCGCTGGTTATGAGCGAGAACTGTTGCAGGATTATCAACGTGGGTTTAGGGAAGGACATTCATGAGAGACACAACTGACTGGGCTTATAAAGACTTGGTGCAAGCAGTTGCTGAGGGGAAGCAGGTGGATGTCTACTTCTCTGACTTCTATGTAGCATTCGATAAGGTACCACATGGGGTGTTAATACTGAAAGCTGATAAATTGCTGGTAGACCAAGTTGTAGTGAGATGGATTGGAAACTTCCTCAGGTGGGGTGGAGCCAGAGGGTAAAAGTGGGAAACTCCTTATCACAAGAGGGAGAGACTACGTCCAGTATGCTACAAAAGTGTACTGGGGCCATGGTTGTTTATAATGACAAATTACATGGGTGTATGTGTTAGTAGCGAAATCAGATTGTTTGCCGATGTCTGTATTATATGCAGAAATTGCTAGAGGGAACATGTTGTAGGATGACACTGATAGGATACAATTGTGAACAAAAGCGAACAAATTGAAAATAAATGTGAGAAAGACCAAGATCGTTAGGTTTACAAGGAAGAAGTTTTGGAGTATGGACATACACATTCGGGAAGGGCAGGAGTAAGCTTCAGAATATAAGTACCTAGGCATAATGATGAAAAATGACCGAGTGGAGAAGACAGGTAGAGAGAGTGGTGTCAAAAGGGAGAAGGACTCTAGGTATGCTGGAAAGAATATTGAAGGGAGTTAGTAGTGCAGTGAAAGAAAAGGCATATATTACAATGGTAGATACAACCAGTGTTATCAGCGTGCGGCAGCAGAGTGGGTTCCTTACATGGAATTGTAGACACGGGAGTTGAGAAAGTGGCAAAGACGGGCCCAAGGTGTTTAAAGGATAAATAGAGAAGGTGAGTTTAATATGATAATAATACCATTATATACTTGCAAGTGAGTTACTGCCTGGGGTTAAGCATACCAACCCTCTTAAACCATCCTTTACACTGCCCTTCTAAACTGTTCTGCCCCCTTCAGTGACACCACCATCTCCTGCAACAAGTTCTCCTCCTTACAACTGTAACCCCCTCTCCGTCCTCTATTAGACTCACTGTATCTCCCTACTATAGATTCCTCTGCCTCTAGGTATACCCTCATCCTTATATCACACAGTGCAGTCCACCCTTCTTCACCCATTACTACCATCACAAGTTCCTCCACCCTATTCCTATTTTTCAGTGTTTTGCAATCCATGTCCCACATAAGTGATGGCCTGAAATTAACCTTCATCATGTCCAACCTGCCCCTTACTTTTTCACTCAATCACTAACCCATTTGACCGGCTATCTTTGTAACTTCTCTAGTTCATTACCTCCACTTCAATGTGCAGGTCCCACTCTGCTGCAGCATACTGAAGAGCAGGCCAGACCATGGTGTTGTAGGCCTTCTCCTTCACCTCTCATTGTGCTCATGGTTCCCCTCAATATCCTGCTCAACATTCCCACCACTTTCCTACCCCTCGATGTCACTTTCTGAACTTCACTTAATTATTCATGGTCTTAATGTTACATTACTACAAGGCACTTATACTCTGATGCTAAACCTATTTCCTGCCTTACCTATCTATAGACTAACATGTTCCTCGTAAACCATACAAGTTAAGTTTTCCTCACATTTTTCTTCTTTTTGTTCTTAACCGTCCGTAAACTTATCCACACAACATCTTCTAGCAACTTATTCTCCTTTTCCTCTACTGAATAGAGCCCACAATCTTATTATGCTGATAATTTCTATCATATATCAATAACCACTATGGTGAACAATATAGCACCTAAAATGCTTCCCTGTGGCACCCCAAAGGAATCTATACCCTCTTCCAATACAGTATTTTCTACTTTCATTCTCTGAGCCCTTCCCTTCAAAATATATTCTATCCGCCTTACCAAACCCTTTACCTCTATCAACTCATCTACTTTCCTGTGGTACTGAAAATTTGGGATGTAACTTGTTGAAGGAAAGCAAAATAGTGGAAATATTTTCAAGACATACAAAGGGCTGAATGGAGAAGCAGGCTAGGGTAAGTTAGACTACCTGTAAAGTGTGTAGAGAATGACGGAATAACTACAATTAGATCCAGTGATGAGAAGAAAACAGCAGGGTAGGCAGTTGGTGAAAGGGGTTGTAAAGTTTAAGAGGGGACTGATAGGTGATTACAAGGAGAACATTACAGCTTGACACCTGATCATTGCACAATTTCATGTTGTTGGTGTCGTCATTTATTGTATTTTTATTATTATAAACAAGAGAACTGATAGAATGATTATTTTGTAATACTCTCGACAGTTACTGAAACAGTTTCCTTATTTAAAACATTAACGTTTAAGTTATTTAGCTATTATTTCAAAAACATTTAAGTTTTAACGCTAATCACAAAACACTCGTAATATTGGAAAGTAAATACTTGCAAGCCTAACCTCTAATATTAAACGTAGCATTAGGGTATTTTTATTTATTATTCTATGTGGCCGTCGGTCGTACATGTAATATCAACAAAATAAATATTCATAGATCCAACAAACCAATCAGCAGCCACGACACAACCACACAGTCTGTGCAACCTAACTATGTTTCTAGCTAACCTTTGGGTAGTTACAGAGAGGTATAAATCAAGTGATAAGACGCGACTTTAGATAAAGTGCCAGGTAAGTTTAACTTCAGAGTAGTTACCTACAGGTTAACTCAGAGAATGGTAAGACCGGCCCTAGGTGTTGTATATGTTAGGGTCATAGCGGGATATTCTGTACCTCGAAGGACTGGGATGGATGGTATTCTGGGTTTAGTGGCTTTGCCAACCATTTCATCTACTGTATTTAAATAGTAGGGATTAAATATATCTGCAACTATTTTAGGGTCTGCTTATACAAAATTACCAACCTTTAGTTTTAAAGCTGAACATGGCTCTTGCACTTTCCCTCTTGATTTTTTTATAATGTTCCATGTTGTTTTTATATTATTTTCAGAGTTTTGAATAGAATTGTTGAAGTAATTTTTTTTGCATATTTTATCACATTATTTAATGTTTTACAGTATTTCTTGTAGTGGTTCAATAAATTTTAATTTCAAGTAGCAGCCTTGTACAAGTTTCTTTTATTTTCACAAGAAACCTTTATTCATTTTGTAAGTCATAGGTTTTTCTTTGATTTATGCCCAGTTGCACAAAGGAAGTTCAGGCATTGATGTTAGATCATTGGCAAGATGATCTATGATCAGTGTCCTAAGTGTTGCACAAAACAAGATCAGCACTTGATCCAAGTCATTTTGAACGTGATCCTGGGGGCTTATTCCAAGTTATTCGTTTCCATAACGAATTCGTTACTTTTCGAATCCTTATATAACGAACAAAATCTTCGAGAATGAAAAATTCGTATTCTAAGAGGTTCTTCGTTACAGCTCGCTGAAACTTCGGCAATGTTCGGGCCTTCGTTAGCCTCCCTTTTCGGTCCTATAGCCCATCAACGCAAATGCAA
>PNEQ01103468.1:0-10876 GCA_003012365.1 Medauroidea extradentata | reverse complement strand
AAGATGTCGAGAGGTGGTGTCGAACATGTGATGCTTGTACAGCAAGAAAGGGACCAAGAACTAGAGGTCATGGTCATCTTCAGAAGTACATTGCCGGGGCCCTGTTCGAGAGGATGGCAGTAGATATTTTGGGTCCCTTGCCAGTGACTGAGAGGAAGAATCGGTACCTATTGGTGGTGCAAGACTACTTCACCAAGTGACCTGAAGTCATACCAATACCTAACCAAGAGGCTAGCACAGTGGCCGATGCTTTAATGGAGCATGAGCAGTAAACGACCTTAACTACGAGACCACCGATGATTGCTAATCAACGTTGTTTATGATATGGAATCCATTCATTCCAGACTAAACGGCCATCTTAATTAGTTGTTTCTGACGTTTATTGGGATATTTTTACAAGCTGTTCCAAATGCACGAAGGAAACCTTTTCCTTTTCTTACCACGCGTATTTTGCTTAATTGTACAAATAATATATAGCACGAGCTAATAATTAGGCGACGGTCAAGCTTGGTATGCCAAACCACCTGCAGTATTGAAGATTTCTAGCTATTTCAAGTAAGTTTGTAAACATGTTGTTTTTTTGTAAAATGTCTACAACTTCGTTTAGCAAAAATATTTTTGAGATGGACATAGCAAAACTCGAGTTGGAGTGAACAGATGCAGCAACACGTTTTACACATTATAACAGTAAATCTGCGCGAAAACCACATTTTAATAAAATATAATTAGTTTAGGCGTTAGTAAATACTTTTTACATATAATATGTGATCATGTATACGCGTCAGGCATTGTAAAATTGTTAAAGCTTTCGGTTTAAAAATACGCTTATATAGTTTACTTGTTATGATAGTATACCTACGCAAATTGCTCCAGTAAATTTATAAATGTTTTGCCGTTTAAAATCTGCGCTGTGTAAGAAGCAATTTTACATTTGACTTAATGTATTTATACATTGATAGTGCGGTTATAAAAAACAAGATTACGGGTAATATTACAATATGTGACTGTATTTCTACACGTACATTCCAAAATGTAATGTTACATTCAATGTTTTAGTAAATTTGTGTATACATTTGTGTTTATAATCAAAGATCAGTTCATATTTTGGATAAGCAAGAACAATTGTGTGTGATTACACTTATAGTCACTGTATTCCGTAATTACACGTACAAAAATGTAAAACTACCAGCTATTTGTGCGTGTATATTTACACATTTTTAAAATAGTTCTGTCAACATAAAACGCGCACTATAACGTCAAGACTTTGAAAGTTCTTTCATTTGTTCTTTGGCAGTTCACCTGTGATGGCAGGGTGTTTTTAGCAGATATATGTAGTCTTGAGCCGTAGTGAGTAACTATTATACAGGTTCATTTCAATTGAGCTTATTGAGAAAAATTCTTACAAATAATACGTTACTTTAAAACATATAATTTAATACAACAAAGTAGACAGTATCTCCAGAGTGCTTGTAAGAACTCGTACCGGTGACTGTATTTCATATCAATGTTGTTTGTTTAATACTACATGCGCGCTGAAGATATGTCAAGTTCTCAAATGGAAGCAAAACCGGTGTTGTGAGATTTATTTTTAACAAGTAGTCGGATGATTAAATGTAGGTGGAAATGTTTGTTGCTGACAATAACTAGCACGTGTTGAGTGTTTGCATGCACAGCTGAGAGACACGTACTGACAAACCAACAAGAGAACGTATGTTATTGTTCCTTGCATGAACTGCCGCAGCAGTTAGTATTGTGTGTTGAAGCCCCGAGTAACTGTGTGTGACGTCACAGTAAGGCGTATCTAATATCTTCCTGCAGTGTGTGGTAAGTTCACCAACATCCTCCATGTCGCAACTCGGCCTACTGTCTCGTTCTAGCAAACAACTAGGCTACTACTCGTAGCTGTGTGTTCCACTATCGCCGTATTGCGTGCATCATGCATAACCCTACATTTGTACTATCACGCAATGAATGGTAGGCAGTACACCTGGGGTCACTGCGGTGTCGCAGTGGTTACAGCACTCGCCTCCCTCAATACAACATAGGTTCAACTCCCAGCGGGACCAGTGAGAATCTTCACGGACATTTCTTCAGATCGGTGGGTTTTCTCAGGACTATCTCGTTTACCCGCCCTACTCATCACGCTAGTTTCCACCGTCTTGTTTCCATAAACTGTCATCTCCCAGGAAATGTGAGGCTCGTGTTAGGCTCCAGCACGATCACTTATCCTCGATTACCTTCTATTACACAAGTTTTTTATTTACTTGAGGATTCTTAATAACACTACATTTGATTTTAGAAATTATTGAGTGTTTTATCACAAATACCTCCGGTATAAATAAAAAGTTATATTCACCCTTCAAGCAATAATGTCAGTTTCTTAAAACGTAATAAATATTTTTGAATAAACGGCTCACATATGAATAAACACTAATTCTATGTACGACGGGCGTGTTCTGCCATATTGAAAGTGGTCCAGTCAACGATATTTGAGTACGCATTTACACTAGCGTGTTCACGTCCAGATCTCCTTACTGACTTATTTCTGATAACCTAACACATTTTCAAACATACATTTTTGTAACTAGCAGGGTAAACTTATAATATGTGAACTTACACACAAGCCACTACCCCTCCCCATCTCTTAAGTGTGGCCTCGGATATGTTTTGCTCATAAAATATACGACAACAAAGTACGACAAACTGTACCGCTCAAACGTAGCCGAAAACCTGAAAATAGTCACAAAGATGGATACATTTTTTTTTGAACACAGGTCGTTTTCCATAGACTGTGCGTTAAAGATACATTCTCCTATTAGGTAGATAAGCGCACATATAGGTTAGTTTGATATGTTTATCTGGAGCTGAGGTATTGAAGAGTATGAGTCTGAGACTAAGTGAGTCCTGGTCAGCATTGGATGCTCCTGTGCTTAGTCTTTCATGACAAGTGCAGTTATTCTACTGGCGCCCGTTACTAAATTTTATTCTATATTATTTCTCATCCGACTGTGTAGCTTTACCAGTGAGCTAGCAGATAGTATCGCTACACAAGTCGAAGGTGTAAGGCTAGGCTAGACAGCCATATTATATTACAGTGCTTTGTTTATATTTGAACTAGTTGCCCGGCCGCGAGATTGGAAAACATAAGACATTTCGCCCGGCAGTGGCTCTCGGCTCCCAGTCGCCGCGCACATACCTAGTGGGAGAAGCTAGCAGGCTTGCACGGTACACGCAGCTGACACGCATGTAGCTCGACACTTTCATGTGTTACCATCAAACCTAACATGATGTCTGTACATACCCTAAACGTTTAGCTCGGTAACAAGTTACGGAAATTTGTTTTAAGCGTCCGTGTATTATGGTGTCTCCCCGCTTATTGCGTAACATAATTAATTACATACTGAATTGAGCAGAAAAACGTTTATAGCCCTTTTTGGAATCGGGGGTTTGGCGGATTAATAGTCAGTGCCATTCTGTTTTGCCGTCCATTTCTTTTCATGGGTTGTATTAACTAACATCACCGCTTTCATCTAATTTTTTTGTGTTTTAACAATCAATTCTATCTGTAAGTCAGTTATTCTCTTTATACGCCAAGGTTATTTAATAAGCAAGGCTCTATTTACAGCTACAGTAACATTATAAAAATTGACTAAGACTTAAGTTATGTCTCAATGCAACCAGCAATATAACTACCGTGCTAACAGTTTATAGCTAATTAAGTCAGCTGCCGCTATCAACTAAACAGTTTCCTAAATGATTTACAACAAAACTTATTTGAGGAAAAAATTATTTCCAACCAAGAACTGGTCGTAAATACCTGAAAATGGAATGCTGACACTCTGAATTTTGCTACAGGCCGTTTCATAAACTGCGGTAGTTATCTCCGACATGATAACTTAAAATTAGATTTCGGTATCAGAAAAATTTTGCCCCATATAGTCTACCTGTACAGTAAATATTAGTACAATAGTGTTGAAACGTTTAATCGTTTATGTCGACTATATAGTTGAAACAGTGCTTATAATATTATAGCTATCGGCCGGGAGAATCTCGGCTACCAACGGCAAAGTGGTGCATCATTTGTTGGTCTACTGATGTTGTAACTCGCATATTTAATTCTATACTAAAATATTTTATTTTTAAAAATTATTTTGGCCTATGTTTGCTAGACACCTCAGTAATTCCATCTGAACATGTCTGATTACGTTAACAATTTACGTCTCAATCTCACGGGTCATTTTTACCGAAGCGTTGTGAGCTCTCCGAACTAGTCTTTGCGCAAGTAAGAAACCAAAATTGTTTATTTTATATTCACACTAATAAGACACGGTTAAGAGAAATCCTCTCTTAGCATACGAATAGTTATTTAGTGTGTCATGCGTGTTTTGTATTACACGAAACAGCTAAACGAATCCTAACAGCTGTAACAAAGTAAGGCAATTTTCAAACTTTGCTTGCATGTTTTTAAAAATATCCACATGCGTTTTTTTTTAACGGGTTCTTTCAGATTGCTATATCTAGCAAAATACAAACCTTATTCGGAAAACAGAAACAGTAGTATAGGTTTCACGTTACATAATATTCACTAGCAAAACGACAGGGCCGCCGCTTAATTTTTCATGGGAAAAGTTCAACAAAAACACCGAGCGCTAATTTTGTGCTCCACACATATAAAGACGATATAATTCCTGACACGCGCTACCGTCTTGCCCATATGACTTACCATCTTACTGCCTCCAGCGAATAATAAACAAGCGTGGCTGGCGGACTTCACTCGCGCGCACCGTCTTCCAACCAAACATTTGTTAATGTGTAAAGATTGCCACAGTTCCAGACATAATTAGTTATACGGGATGGAATACAGGTGGTGGAAAAACTCGTGTGTGAAGCTGGTCAGACTTAAATCAAGAACAATAAGTATATCAACCATCATAGTAATGGCGTGCAACGACCGCGAATGTTACGTTGATGAACATATGAAGTGGCAAATCATCTACTATGAATGCAACAATATTGACTTTCCGGATAAACTCGTATGCATGATAATACGTATGCAGGGTTGCACGTCCCTAGTAGGTAGTGATCTTCCAAAGTACGTCCCCGTGTACTTGCTCATTGGGTTGCCTACCTGTGGCATGTCATAATACTTCGACTTCGAGTGTTTATATCGCAGTAACGGCGTGTCTGAGCGTGTTCGGTCACGTGAGCCTTGTATATACGTTATTTCATTTCAGTTCTTTATTCACTGCGACTGGTCGCTTGTCGCTACAGGCGTACAGGTACATACATACGTGTATAATAACGGAGGCGTCTCCATGTTTACCACGTATCGTCACACTTTTTTCCCTGCATACATATCGTCATGCAAATAAATTGAAAGAATTAGGTCAATAGAGGAGTGATTGATATACTTGTTGTTCTTGTTCTAGTTCCCGTGAAATTTTGAATCATTTACATTCCACCCTTCCACCTTGTGTAACTTCAGCAAGTTGTGACATGAGAGCACTCAATTTTAATACATTGTAAGTGTTTGATGTAACGCTAGTTTTTGGATAAAAAATTACCCTGAAATGTCTATTCCACCGCATGTACAGTAAGTTATGTTTTGCTGTGTGGCTGATACTGTACAACGTATACTGTATGCTACCTCAGACTGGATTACATTTACTTAAGTTTTACGAAACAGAATAGAATGTACTCTGTATCACGTACGAATGCACTTCTGTGACATCTTTGTAAGCTGGCTTGACTGCAGTTTTTACCATGGCCTAGCAAAGTAGGTCCTTATACCGGGCTCATTAACAGCTGGGATACTCTTAATTCAGTATATATATATATATATATATATATATATATATATATATATATATATATATATATGTGTATATATATAGAGAGAGTTGCGTGTTGGCCGGGTAGCAGGCACATTACATCATGCTGGGTGGTCAGCTCTGTGAATCAACCATTGATGTCATGGGTTTTCGCAGCTATGTCGCATCTCCCGAAAGATGTCATCAATGGGTTTCCCCGATGACGCCAGTGTGAATACGTGACTATCAACAAGTACGACCGAGTTAATGTCTATTTATAGACTTCAGGTCACCAATATCATCAGCCATTGACGTCATTGAAGGGGCCGTATAAAAGCATCGTAACTGCGCAACATGAGTCTAGTCAAGTATTGCAGAGTCTTGTGCGGAGTCGGGAGGTGAGAGTCTTGTGGAGTCTTAGTAGTGAGTCGTGAAGATGAAGTGAGACCGAGAGTGGTGTGAGGCAGCGCCCTTAGGGGCGGCGTTGCCACTGGGACGACGATGGACGTCGTGGGAAGTGACGGGCCGAGAGGCGACACTGGTGGCGGTGCAGATTTAAGGACCCAGCGCCTTGGGGGCGGTATCACGATGGCGTCGAGGTTGATGTAACATCGGCGGAGCTGACGAGGTGTGGCACCTCGAGGATGCCAAAACGGCGTCGGTGGTCGGTGTTGAGTCTGAGTAACATCAGCGCCCTGCAGAAGGGACAGACAACACTAAGGTGTTGTGTGTCGGCCTGACTTAGCTGGCGAGGTGTAGCGTCCCGAGGATGGCAGCACGACGACAGTGGTCGGTGTCGAGGCTGTGTGACACCAGCGAGCTGCAGGAAGGATGGACAACACTTGTGGTGTTGTGTTGGAATGCTGCAGAGGTGGTGAGCTGTGGAGAACACCACTGACGGTGTTGTGTCGAGGAGGGCAGTAACTGGTGACTTGAGGAGACTGTCTACCTGGTGATTCGAAAGAAGAACTTCGAGAGTACTCTATTGGTCCTGCTCGGAGGAGGTGCTAAGTTTGTGCAGAGAGGCTGGTGAGGGCATCTTGGTGATGTCAGGAAGACATCTTGGTGTTGTCAGGAAGACGTCTTGGTGACGTCGGGGTCTACTGCGAGGCTACATGCACATACCTTCGGAGCAGTACTGGGGTGAGACAAGAAGGCTTCTGCTGTGGGTCGACAGGCGAAGAAGGAGGTGCGCGACGGGAGTCTAACCGAAGACCTCAAGAGTGAAGACAGTGATGCACTCTGGGTGCTGCACTGTACATGGTGAGCCATCCTCCCTTAGGACTGTTAAGCCGGGGACACACTATCGTCACGTCACGTGAGCTCACGTGACGTGAGGTTGTATGAACGAGACGTGACGTGCCAGACATGAACACACTATCCTCACGTCACAGTACTATTGTACACAGTCTTACAACAACAATGGTAGGTCAAGGATACGTTTGGATCCATAATTTAAACAAGAAACGTAAAGTGAAGGGTGAATTTAATAATTTAGTCAAGGAGCTTGAAGAGCATCCCAGCCGCTATGAAACGTACTTCAGAATGTCAAAAGAGGAATTTGAATTTCTGCACGATCTTATAAGGGAAGACATTGTTACAAGAAACACACAATTCCGAGATGCAATCAGTACAGAAGAAAAGCTGGCAATTTGTTTAAGGTAAATGAAACCACACATATCGCAGACAATGTGTAAAATACGCTAACTATATCTAGAAACTTATTTATTATAATACTGTAAAGTTAAAATACACTTCGTAACTCACACATACCATATTACAAAAATATTAGTGGGAATAACAATTTGAAGTTAGGTGATTTAGTGTGAAAAATCTAAATATCACCCGCTAAAGGCATACGTAGGTTACCAGCTGCAATAAAGTCCTATTTATTTCACTGCAATGTAGGATGCTGCAATGATGGTAGTTAAACACCGTATAAACTAAGCCGAAGGATTGTGAGGTACCCTATCTTGTTGCCTGAAATATCCAGGAGGTTCGGCGGTAACGTGTTGTCAGGAGACTGTTGATAGCCTACACACACTGGAACATTGTTGATGTTGATGGGAGTGGTGTATACTGAAGAGAACGATGCACAGGGGACGTCTGACGACGTGAACGATGTACCGCATGTTGTTGAAGAAGCGAAGGATTTTTCTTGTTCTAGCTGTTCATGTAATGCAATCTGGGCTTGCAGAACAGACTGACTTACAAGTAACTTGATCTTTGCTTGCTCTACAGCCAGCAGTTTCTTCAACATTCTTGACATACTGAGGAAAAACATATCCGTCTCATCCATGTCCCGGGAATTCATTTTTTCCTCGCGTCTCGTTTGTCGGCATAACGAGTTATCTTTCATTACAGCAACCATCTCTTGAATGGCAGTATCCTTTCCCTGATGTTTTCTTTTCTTAATAATGTAGTTTGATGTATGCGAATTGTTATCGTTGTCAGTAATACAATATGTAACTGAAGTGTCGTCGTGTGTGCCGTTGGTGTCGTCTGTTGGAATGCTATGTGTTTCCATTGTTGACTCTGACATCTCAGGGTCATCTGGTACGTCTTCCGTAAGTTGGTCGTTTCGTACATTGCTCTCGGTTTTTCTTGTTTATGCATACGGTGAAAGGAATGACATTTGGGCTTCAAACTTCCACGGAACAATATATTTTGCTCCGTCGCCACTCATCTTGTTCCGACGCCGATTCATAGTATTCATAAAGCATCGTCGTAATTTTTCCCACGTATCTTTTGCGGTTTCAGCTGGAAGAAAATCAGACACAATACTTACATACGTATATACATCAAGGGACTTCCTACGTATTAATAGTTACGCGTTACGCGGCCCGCTGCCTGGCTGTTCAACTGCGCAGCAGAGGATTATAAATAAACGTTTACCCAACATGGCTACAAACAACCTTTTCGCACAGCTGTAACACAAAAACAAAAAAAAAAACAAAAAGTGTCACCTCTTTAAGTCCCATAGTTCTAGCTGTACGGTGGGAAAACTGCGCGCCTTGCGCATAGGGACGATGTGATACTAGGCAAGCAGGTCTCAATAGCAAAACAGCTCCCGGCAGGCGGTGCCTTTATGATGAAGGTTTAACACGTAGTAGCATAATTCGCCTATTGCCTGTCATTTGAACTAGAATGCCAACTTAAAAATTATATTAAATTACTATATTACGCAATGTAGTTAACCTGTTGAAAGAGGTTAAGATTATGTGATATTGTTGTCATTTGTATAATACAGTCCCAATTTGTTATAGATGTGAAACGTATTGGGCAATGACTGAATTACGCTATTACGAGCTGTGACACAGGAGAGGGCGGAATTCGACAGATTATTTTGCAAGATAGTATTTTGTGGAAGATGTAGAAAATATTCCTGTTAATTTTGAGGTAGGCTCTGAGGAGATATATAAAACCAGAATGTTATAACAAAATCGAAGACGAAGTTCGCCCCACTCTTAAAGAGAACATAATAATGCAACCCAAATTACACAAGGGGACTTCGTAGTAAAAAAAGGTTGCTGTACATCTCTGTTTGACGTCATAAAAATGTCTACGTTCATTCTTGTTTCAGAGAGATCAATTGTCATCAGAAAGACAGTACACTATTTATCTAAGCATACTATGTTAAGCTTCCATCATTTCTAGTATAGTCGGTAGTAGTCTACACATAACTCTGCTGCAAATTTCTTAAAAGCATAATTTACGAAACAGAGATGCACAATATCAACATAATAAAACGACAAAGTGCAGCATAGCAGGTTCAGTTCAATCCTCACACGAGTTTTTTCTAAGAAGTCCCCTTTATACTCTAATTACAGATCACTGTCGACATCTAATTCTGTTTTTGTTCGTATTTTTCAGGTTTCTGGCTACTGGAAACTCCTACCGAAGCCTCGCATTCAGTTACCGCGTAGGATTCAGCACTGTCGGACTGATTGTGCGAACTGTTTGTGACGCTATTTGGAGGCGGCTGGGTAAAATTGTTATGCCTGAACCATCACAAAATATTTGGGAATCATCCTCTCAAAAATTCCGAGATCTGTGGCAGTTTACGAACTGTCTCGCAGCTATAGATGATAAACACGTCACCATTCAGTGTCCGATACATGGCGGTTCAACTTACTACAATTACAAAGGGTTTCATTCAACAGTTCTCTTAGCACTTGTGGATTCAGAGTACCGATTCATCGCCATTGATGTAGGCTCATATGGGAAGAACTGTGATGCTAATGTATTTGCTAAGTCTATGATTGGACAACGACTAGAAGCCAAAACACTAAACGTTCCCCCTAGTACACCATTAGCTGAAGGTGGTCAGCCTATGCCATATGTTGTACTTGGCGATGAGGCGTTTCCCCTAAAACGTACTTGCTTCGTCCATACAGTCGCCACCACTTAGGAGGTGGCGAGAGCAAGATGGTTTTCAAATATCGACTGTCCCGAGGCCGTAGAGTAGTTGAGAACGCATTTGGCATTTTAGCATCGCGTTGGAGGGTTTTCCGTCGGCCACTAGAAGTACAACCGACCACTGTAAACAAAGTTGTGCTAGCTACTTGTTGCCTACATAACATGCTTTGCACAGAACGTACTCTACCAGATGACATCGACCTCCTGTGTCCGCGAACGTCGGGACTACGATATATAGTGAAAGTGAGACGAAATGCACCCCGTGAAGCAACCGACGCTCGAGATACTTTCAAGGAGTATTTTCAGTCACCTGTTGGCTCAGTTCCATGGCAACTTGCGGCAGTTCAGCGAGGAAGATTACATTGACCACGGATTCAGAGACTTTCCATTACACATGTACACTCCTCAACAATAGTATCTAGTGGTAACTAACACAGTTTTAAAGTCAGTGCTCCCACGACTACAACAATATAGTAGTGATCAGAACTCGTTATCTGACTACAACGCACGCTGTAAAATTAAATTATAAACAATCTTTGTGATCTTGCACTATTTACTTGTCTCTGGGCAGTTGTATGTTAATTGCACATTCTTTAGTGTAATTTCATTAACTAGTCAAACAACCTAGCGTTTGTACAGTTACATTA
>PNEQ01103467.1:0-10876 GCA_003012365.1 Medauroidea extradentata | reverse complement strand
ACCTTATCAGTCCGAAGTGGTGATGGCTCACCATGTGCTGCGCAGCACCCCGAGTGCACCGCTGTCTTCACTCTTGAGGTCTTCTGTTCGACTCCCGTCGCGCACCTCCTCTTCGCCTGTCAGCCCGCCGCAGCAGTCCTCTTGTATCGCCAAACACTGCTCCGAAGGTAGCCGCCTGCCGCCTCACAGTAGACTTTGATGTCACCAAGATGTCTTCACCAGTCTCTCTCCACAGGCGTAGCACCTTCCTCTAGCACTACCAATAGCGAACTCTCCTCAAATGTGCCGATTATGTGTTTTTATACTAGCCCAGACAGTCGGGTGTTCCACGCATTACAGGGGTCTAAAAATAGATATTTCATCATGTTTCGGATGTGCTAGTAGTCACGTCGGCCGCCCTCGAAGGGTTAAGACGCAGTTGGGACAGGTACCTATGACGTAGTTTCGGCGGGATTCCCACTATGAGCCACCCGGGCTTTGAATCATCGGCCAGCCCTCAAGGTGTTACGAAACAGCCGCCGATCACTGGCCTCCAGGTACATGGCACGCAACAGTATTTTCCCGTACACAAGAAATAAGTACCTAGGGCTTGAAAAGTGTTTACTTGATCATGAACTGCCTATAGACACGTAGGGGTATTCTTCTTCCACACTTCAGTGGCGCTCGTGTTTGATGGCCTTGAATCTCTGCCTCGGGCGGGTGATTCATTGCTTGCCAACCGCTGCCAACTTGACGATGACATGAACATTGGCGGGCAGCACCTCTAGCTGCTGCGTATGTTTTCACAACGATGGTATTGCCACATTTCCTTCTGAAGTTTTTACCTGGGAGGATTCCTCGTTTTGAGCTTAGAGGCGATGAGATGGTTGGTAAGCCTGCAATAGTCGGCCTTAATGTCTGCGTCCCTCGCTCTAAAGCACCACTTTAGACCTAACGAAGGCCACGATCACACTAGAGGTTCGCAGCCATGTTTGATCGTCTTTAAAGTTGGAAATGTTTGCGAGGTTACACGACTAAACAGAATACACTCGATGAACTTTCTAGCCTCAACAAACTTGGAACCTGAAATGTACCATATTTAATTATTACATCTACATTTAACATTCGTAACTTTTTATTTTTCATGTTGTATCTAACTGCAATGCGGCTGTGTAAAGTGGATATAATTATTTTACGTCTAAAAGTTAAGTTAATTTAATTTAACGAGTCCAAAATGTCCGACCAAAAAGCAGCCATACTTGTTAGTTGTTACACAGATCGTTACTCCAAGCAACCAATAGGAGAGAAACATCGAAGATATGTCGCTGGAAACCACATATGAAACCGGTTTACATTGAAGGAGAAGAGACTGCGATCTGAACTCGTTCGTTGTCCGTGTAACTGCTTCATAAAACTGAACATGTTTAAGTGAAGTAGTTCTGTATCCAGTCTGTCTGCGACTTAAGTTAATCATATCGGGAGCTACTGATGTTTAAACAACAAAGCAACGAATCTGTGGATAGTTTTTTTGTAGAACAGATACCTTACGCCTGTGAAAATGCGATTGACAATCCACTACCTTGAGTGTGACTTATGTTACGCGAGTGTAGTACTGCAGTATCGACACAGCATGTACTGTTGTGATTTCAGTAGGACATGTAATAATTCGCCATAATCGTATGTTTCGCACATGAACTATCATGTCTTTTATTCATTCATACACATGCATTAAGTTTCAAACAATTCATCAACCTACACTCTTTTGTTGATTGTCAACTTTCTGATTAGGCGTACATCATCTCACTCTGCTTGTTAAAAAAACCTGTGTGTTTTGGTTTACAAGTTTACAAGTAAACTGCCACAACTGAATTTTGTCAATAGTTCCTAAAGTAATGTAAATGAAAGAATGAAAATCTGGGTGTGATTTATTTGTAACAAGATCTGCCATTTGTGCAAATAAGGTGTCGAATACATGTCACCTTCATTACATTATGGGGGTGATCATGCTGTTTTTCATCATAGAATTATAGTTGCCATTACATTTCATGGGTTTTAAATGTCATAGTTTGTTGCGCAAATTCTCAATTAACAAAAAAGGTAGCCTTGTCGCAACATCCTAAAGTTAGCCGTTTACGAATCCATTGACAGCTTTACCGTAAGTGCTGCAGCCAGTGACAAAATATGCAGAAGACAAGATAATTTTCTCCTTTGGATTGATAATGCTCAGTTTTGGGCGAACAGCATGTGCATAGTTGGGTACGAGGAGACACTGTCTGCGCACGTCGCACCATTTGAGTCCATGCCTTGTATGAGTTATAACTAGCCTAATACAACAAGGCCTGTAGCATGTCGACATACAAACCAATCGTAGTAACCCATTAAAGACGAAAAACATTAAAAAAAACATCAGTTAACTATTTGTATATTTTAAAAAATTGCTGAATCTGCTACTTTTTTTCTGTACTTTTGCGATTTTCTAAAAAAAATTCTAAATATTACGTTGTGGTTTTTTTTTTTTTTTTTTAATATTTTATTGCATAGCTCATGGAATGAAAATTCACAGTGAATTATTTAATTTAAGTAGGTCAATTAGTTTTCACTATTTTCATGGCTACGTAACAAGCAAATTTTTTACTTTGAAGCACCGTTACGAGGAACAATACAATTTTTTAAAGAAGACACTGTGCTCACAAGTATCTTTTATAAAACTATCACTATTTCATAAAAATAAAAACTGTGACTATCGCACTTGAACGCCCTTAAGGGTACCGCCTACTGCGTTGTGTTCGTAAATACGTTTATTTTACGAAACTATTCAACATGTGCCCGTTGTGTCAATGTGTACGATGACGAAAGGTACTTTCGAAACACACGTCCATTAGAAAAATAATTTCGGTGCGCCTCAAAATGACAAAAAAAAAATAGTTTTTTCAATGTGCTATATAAGAAAAAACTTCTCGTAGGATTCGTGTGAAACTACTCTAGAAACACGCAATGGACTTTGTTTAAAACTTTTCCATCAATAAAAAGATGGGGTCACCACTGAAAGTGTCAGTCAGGCGAGTGTCCTACGATACCACTACACGCCGTTTCAGTGTCTTGCGGTAGAGGCGATACCGCATCAGATGAGCCGGTCAACATCGCCCTTGGCACTGTGCCTCACTCACACTAACACACGGACACCAGGCGGGCACCTTAAGAGGGAGTGTTAGACAATGTTAAAATATTTTCAGTTTTTGAGCCATAATATTTATTCAAATTGTGTAAAAAATTTTTCTCTTCGTAAAACGTAGATATATTCTTAGTAAACTGTTTGACAAAAGTAATAATGGAATCTTTAATTAATTTGTTATATAGAATCTTTGCAAAGGAATTCTTGAAAGTTAACCTATAATTCTCTTGCGATGGTTCTGCATGATTAGTTATCGAAAGATTCCATTATTATTTGTGTTGAGCAGGTCACCAAGAATATATCCTATGCTTTGTCGTAGGGGAAATTTTGATAATACAATTTGAATAAATGTTATCGCTCAAAAACTGAAAATACAATAAAATTGCATAACACACCCCCGTAAGTTAGTACGTGTTGTTACTGTGTCACTGTAGCATACGTGAGACGTTCAGGACGAGGAATGCATACACGCCAGGTAAAGTCTCGGAGCTGGCGCGCGGACAGTACCAGCGACGGAAGATTGTCGACGTTGCTCGGAGGCGCGCTGTTATGACTGAAGGCGCCCCTTGGTGAAGGAGGCTGCTCGACGTCTCGCGAGGGGCGCAGATGTCGGCGACGTCGGTGAGGTTAATTCTACAACAGGTTAGGAAAATAAAAGAATTTCCTGCGCACGAGTTCGGCAGGTTACACATTGCGACGCCAATATAGCGTTTGTGTATCAAGATAGAGGGCCTTTATGGAGAAAGCTCAGGGTGTGAAACCAAACATTACCGAAGGGCGTAGTTTTCTCCATAAGCGACAGCGATACTTATACAACTAGTGGCAAAACTTGTACCTTGTTAAACGTATAATATAGAGGTTCCTAACCTGTAGTAGATTGAACTTTAATGTGGTTGCCTGATCAGGCTGTCGAGCGGTGCCGTTACAAAAATGTTCGAAAACTGTTCACACCATTCATTTGTGATGTATGCTTAGGAATAGCTTTCAAAGAACGTTAACACGTATGTATATGCATTTCAAATGCTCTATTTACCTGTAAAATTATTTTCTCGCTGCTGAAAATGGGTATTTTTAAGGATGTTTTAAGCATGGAAATCTTGGCGTAGAATCTTTTAAAATGTATATACGTATACTGTACATAGAGATGATGGTAAAATATTCTGGGCCAACATACCCCTGAAAACACTGAAGTTTCTTACAACATATATTATTGGGTGATGTACATTACGTCTGACACAACGTAACTGTCTGTAGACCAACAATAGTAATCAAATATTACAATAGCGATATTCTTATTGGCTCAGTCAAATAGGGCAACATCTCCTCGTACAAGAGAGAGCCTCTAATATTCTGATAAGCTAAACGTGTGTGGAAATCCAACAAGAAGTCAAGTTTTCCCGTGATAAACCATCTCTAACGATACACCTTTATATCTTCAATGATAGGCCATACAATGATAAGGTCGCCATCTTGTGTCTCATAGAGGTGAGTTGATTGCGAGAAGACTGCACTCCAGTTCAGCGACTTGCACGTAGAGGTTAGGGGTAGGCGCCATGCCGTGCTACTTGCGTACTTCTAGGCCTAGAAGGTGCAAGTATGTTCACCCAGGTGTGCTCCTTGACGTGGGGTTAGGTTACGGCTTGGTGGGTTCACGTCGACCCGCGCGACAGTGCTAGGGAGCGTTGTGGCGACGCGGGGCGCCTTTGTCCACAATGCTGGCAGACGCCAGGGGCCAGCTAAATATACCGGACTCTAAATATACACGCCGCCGCCACTACAGGCCGGCCCATGGCAGCCTTCAATGAACAGCGGGCTTCCTGTCTGCCCCTGCGGACCTGCGCCTGGACCTCGGAGGTGGGGCGCAACTCACCTCGTCACGCCGTCTGTCTGTCTGGTCGCCCCTCCTCGCTGCGGCTCTCTCGCCGTGTAGTAGGCTGGCCGCATCGCGCGCCTACACAAGTGCCGAGTTTATCCAGTATTTTGATTATTTTAATAATTATCGTATTTTTACGAAATATGGTTTGTTTTGTAGACATACATTGCTGCTACCTTTATACTGAATTGAAAAAGTATTTTTTTAAACTTTTATTTTTTTCAATGACCTGTCGAAATCCAAATTTACGTAACATTGTTTTATTTGTTTATTTTTATTTTTTGGATGCTTTACGTGACCTAGTACAGCACAAAACCTTGGTTGAAATACACAGAAATGGGCAGTTCATAATATATATAACGATTTTTTAAATTCAGAAAATTTACAATCTTTGTTTGAAATTCGTTATTTCTTAAACACAAAAAAATTCAACGCTGTTACTATACACTGTTCTACAGTGTAAATTATTTCATTCCGTTAAGCCAGTCGGTTTTACTTCTATCATAAACCCGTTTAGACCTATGCAAATTTAGACCTCCACAAGCCATTATACAAAATATATGAAAGCTAAAAAATTTTCGTTACAGTAAAAGTACCATATCTCGTACAAACACAAAAGTATAACAACAATTCAATTTTTCTATTAACATTTCCTTCCCCCCCCCCCCCTTTTTTTTCCTTCTTAAGATGTCCACCGGCCCAAGACAACGAGCGGAGTGCAGGGCTTCAGCCGATACAATTTTGTTTGAAAATTACTCAAAGTAAGTGAATGATGTCTGCTTAATAATATAATCCAAAGAAGATTACACTTTTTAGACCTATTTCAAATTCACCAGTACTCTTGCAAGCGTATTTTATAGAGGCCGAATATGTCGAAAATTGATGTTTTACGGTGCTTTTAATGCCTGATAATCTTGTTTCACAGTATTTAAAAGTAATGGGTGGGTACAACACACGTTTGTCTCAAATATTGAAACACAAAATGGTAGTGTGACCTCTGAAGTCTCCTACAGGAGTGTTGTCGGCGAGAAGACTGGACGTCAGTTCAGTGACTTGCGCCTGGAGGCTACGGAGAGACGTGATGCACTTAAGACCATTTCACGGGATCAGATATTTACTGAATTCAATATTTATTGAATAGCACGACGATTCAAGAAATTTGATTCAATAAATGTTGAAGGTACCATATGATAATGTTTTCACACAATTTATAAATAAATGACGTACAAAATAAATAATATAGCTTTTTTTATAATTATCTACTAAACCTGCACGACGCAAAAATACTTGGTTTAGCAAATACAAAATGTCTTATTATTTTTGTATATATTATTTAAAATAAATAATTGTTGTAGTTATTTGTAATATTGTATAGTTTGCTTAAAGAATGCAATAAATGTGTTCTTTGAATTAATAATGTTATGAAAACCTCTTTTATATTCGTAAATATTTTGGTTCAAGAAAATTTCAAACGTGTTCGAAACAAAAATATTTGACGAAATTCGTGACATTCAATAAAGTGAAAGACAAGTGGCCACGGTTATGACGTCAGCATGGCGTCACATGACATTCAATAAATTTTAAATAAAATTGAAACAAAATTTGACTGTGTGACAGGGCCTAGACTGGCTTGTACTTAGGTCTCCGCTCTTCTTGTACTCAAAACGACAAAGTGCATGAATTGCGTGTTTAGTAGTTATGAAGTGCCGAGGTGCTAAGGGCAATACAGCATGCGTATCGAGCTTCATCATAGCCTCTAGGCACAAATCACAAAACTGGCGTGCAGTCGTCTCGCCAATAACTCGCCAGTGAAGGGAAATATGACATGCGTATGGAGGAACGACGGAGTGCAAAGACTGAGAAACGAAAGTACCCCGACAACAACCTGTTTGCCAACATTTCCTCTCATGCGAAAATCATCCGGAACTGTCGTTAAGGCAAGTGAGAGGATTGAGACAATCTGACCACTATACAGCGTTTATGAACCCATGGGTTCATGAGTTGTCCAGTGGTTGTGAGTGGACGTTTACCGTCACAAGTACATGTTTGCTTATGTTATTATCTACTCGTCAAATGCAACCGTACATTCGCGCTGTGCTGAAGGACACGCAGCTAATAAAAAAAGTATTCGTACATCCTCATGTTTAGACCTACCGTGTGTATACTGGGCAATGTAAAGCAAGTGTTTTTTTCATGACCTGTTTTCCTGGTTAAAAGCACACCAACGTCAGGACTAGAACTCAGGGGTAAAAATGTAGTTGTTTATTGATCTAAGAGATTATCCAATACAGCTGAGGTGTAGCTATGTTATTCACTTTCAGCAGTTCTGCTGTACAAGACACACCAAGACGACTTTCTTGAACGTCAGTAGGGGTCGCGGTTGGCGCAGTGGCTAAAGCGCTCGCCTCCCACCAAGGCGTTCCATGTTCGATTACCGATTTTCGCATGTGGGAATCGTGCCGGACGATGCTGCTGGTCGGCGGGTTTTCTTGGGATCTCCGGTTCCCCCTGCACCTTCATTCCGGCATAGCTCTATACTCTCGTGTCACACCCCCCTCCTCAGAGTTTCAGACCTAGATGTGCTGACGAAATCTATTCACTTATCACTTGATCATCAGTAGTCAGTGATCAGAATGAGGTGTAAGAAACGTGAACCGCCAGTGACGGCATTCCCAAAGAGAAATTGTAGATGTATCTAAGCAGACAAGTGAAGAGTCACTGCGCTTCAACCAGGCAACATCTACAGAGATTACTTCTGGAAGTATTGGCTTTGATGCAGTCAATTACAATGCGCCTCGAGGCAATCATCCGTGCTAAGGGATTGCACACAAAATATTAAATGATTTTCTATCGCAGTGTGAAAGAATGTACTATGTTTGTGACTATATAAATAATTTAGAAAAAAAAAGTCGACAGCTGTTACGATATTGCTTAGACCATAGTTTGGTCATTGTGATACACTTTTTAATGGGAAACATTCCATTTTAATTTAATTTTCAAATTAAACTCTTTGTTTTTAGTAGTTTTTAACCTGGAACACGATCTTTGGGTGTCTTCATACTTGCTTCTTGACTGTAAATTACTTTGTTTACAAGGAAATGGACGTAAAGCTTAACGTCTGTTGGGACTTCATCGGCAGCCACACTCTGCGCGGCATACAAATGTCTAACTCGGCCAGTTACTTGCTTGTATCAATACAGGATGCTCTATTTTCAAGTGTAGGACAACTTAAGTGTATCACGAGGGGACCTGACAGAATAGTATTGTGAATCCATAGCGCCTGTGAAACGTGGGAGTGTGGCAGTGGAATCTGGTTTTATTTTTGGATACACGGTTTGAGCTTGTCAGTGGAGGCACGAATATTTCGTGGATTCATCTTGCTGCAGTCTAGACTTCTCAGTCCTCCAATGGCTTCTAACCGTACAAGCTGGTAGCAGTGGTTTTGGGCAGGTAAGCTGGTGTTTACTCAGTACTGTACGACCTCGGCGCACGAAGCAGAAACTACAACCCTATAACTGGTTTTAACATAGCTAGGGACCACTGATTTTCGCGAAAATATTTCTGCACCAACTTGTTACAATGTCTCAGTTCTGCTTCTTTGTCATTGGTAAAGTGTCTTTGTGTAAAGACGTTACCTGTTTGACTCTATATAATTAAAATAAGGCTAATGCGATTTACAGTGAATCGTTAAGACTCAGGGGAGTTAAATTCAGCCAATCACTGGCCATGAAGTAGAACCGCAGATGTGCACACGAGGCACTGAATCAAACTGTTGCAGAAATCTTTTCGCCTAAAACAGGTAACGTAATTCGACCACTCAAGAGTTGGCTGCAAGGTAGCCATTAAACAAGTGGTGTGACCTCAACTACACTAGTACGTCTGAGAAGATCCGGTGTACACGAGGAAGTAAACACGTACAGTTGAAAACAAACTTAACAACTCTTACAACACCTGGTAGTGTGTGATTTCCCCACGATTTAATTCCTTGATTATTACTGGCCTGCAGTTGGCAAAGGTGTGTCAAGACAGCTGTTATCCAATCACAGGTCAGGCTGTGAAGTATGAGTACTTGTCGTTTAACCTGATATAGAATAAATTGGCGAAATACTCGTGTCACTATTTATTACAAGAGACCTACAGCGAAGTTTGCTTTATTGTATGACATCAGACTGGACTGAAAGTTACTATGTGCTCATTTGACTTGTGTTGTTGGCCGGTATTTTATGTGATGCGCCTGAAGGACTTCTTCGAGCAGTGATACAAGTTCAGCTGCTTAATGGCCACTAACCTTCAATGCACACAAATATACGAATTTCTGTCTCTCTACTTTTCCAAATTTTCGTGCTTTATTTTATTTATTTATTTATTTATTTATTTTAAAGCATTTCAGTGTATTTTTAGAGACTTCTATTTAGCTATTGCAGGGCGAGTCTAACCTTATAAATTGACAAACTGGCGTTCAATTCATTTCAGTCCGATAGGCGCGTAAACATACAATCAGAATTCCACAGTCGAATTCATCTCGGGGACTTAGTTGTACTACCTTACTCTACTCCTTACTCCACGCCGGTCCAGTTTTTTATAGTAACATTTAAATCTGTTTTCTTCAGTTGACTCCAGGTTGCGGCAAAATTGCATGTCAATATTTTGGCGGAACAAGCCTCACCTCTAGAGGAACGTTACATATGTAGAGATGATGGTTTATGGCAGGAAAACTTGACTGTTTGCTGTGTTTCAACGTACGTTCAGCTTATAAAAAGTTTACTGGCTCTCGCTTGTACTTAAAAAAGTTTTTGCCCTATTTGACTAAGCCAATAATAATCCCGCTGTTGTAATAGTTGATACCTATGATTGGCCTGCATGCCGCTACGTTATGTCAGACGTGTATCACCCAATCATTAGAGCCACGATTTTGTCGCGAAAAGATTTTTGTCCCACTTTGTTTCAGTGACTCACGCAGGGGCGAATATTCCATGTAAGCAATGTAAGCAGTGCTTACAGTTTTAAAACGGTGTAGTTTGCTCACTATGCAAATATTCCATTTAAAAAATAATGGCGACATGGCCGGCTATCGAGCTGCTCTATTATTTTACAATTCACTTCATCAGTGCCACTTTGCCATCCCGTCATTGTACAGCCCACGGAGAACCCTGGAAAGCGATGTGCCTGGTATGGTGTTTGTCACTTGTAGAGGGAACAAGCTACCCCTCCTTCTCCTAGAGACAACACCAGTGTTTCAGCACCGTGGACACCCCTCTGTAAGCGACTCGCCTCCTGCATACAGGGAGACCGACCTTGCTATTGGGCAGTCTGTACCCTCCCACTTCCCTTCTTTCCTCGCACCCTGGTTCCGTGCATGACATCCGCCTGGAAGGTCTGCATCCTGCAGGACACCTTGTAAGCAAGCTTCGAGTTGCTTATAGCGTGGTCGCTGCGACTTCGAGTGGATGAGAGAGTAAGAATGCGAGTACAAGAGAGAGAGAGAGAAAGAGAAGAGCCTTCCTCCCTCTGCCAGAGCCACCCTCGCCTCTTGTTTCACAGCTGCAGTACATTAGTTTTCGGAGTTCTGGTAACTTGTTCGTTTCGCAGTATCCGTGGCTCTGTTGCTTTGTTCTTAAGATAACGTGGTTAGTTACATGATTTGATATAGTGTTTTTTTTTTTATCATGACAGTGTGAAAATGGCATGTGTTGCAAGTTTCGTGCAGACAGCAGACGAAGACGAGTGCGGATGCTTAATCGAAGATTTACTACGGTCATCATTTAGCTCTCGCCCATTCGCTCAAAAATTGGACATAGTATCTAAAGGTAGGCCCACACCAGCTCTTCCCAATTTGCAGTCAAAGACCAAAA
>PNEQ01103466.1:0-10876 GCA_003012365.1 Medauroidea extradentata | reverse complement strand
GGACGTGTTCAGTCCGCATTCGCCCTGAGTAGCGCGCAGACCATGGCGCTCAGTGAACTGTGGTGTTCGTCACTTTTAGATGGATCGCCTCATGCGCAGCGCGTGCTCGAGGCGCACAGTGTTGCTCCGCGCGTTGTCTGCAACGCGCGTTCGATGTTGCATTGCAGCCGCGGCGCGCTCGTGTGTACGCGGCTTTACGAACTTCTGAGGCACAATCTCTGACACCAGAAACCAGTGCATTTAACTGCGGCGCAAGAGATCACGCGTAACGAATTAGTAATTTTGGATAAATATTTACTCATAAAGTTTGCAAATACCATTATCTAGGATTGTCATTGAGTATTTTATCCATATAGGCCACGAAAAAAGCTTAGATATCAACTTACGTTTTCAGCGTTTATTTATCTTCCACACACTCTTAAGGAGTCCGCCTACCTGACTGTAGAGCTACGCTGCAATAAGTAAGAAATACATGTTTATTTGCAAAACCATTGTGTGAGTTCCCAGTATACCTAATATCTACAAAAATAAAACTCATTTCAAATAAGGACTGTCGAATAGTTGAGTAGTTTGTAAACATCGCTCATTGTAAATACTATAGCCGAGCTCTCCAACGTTACTACAAATGGCATTTTCGCACAGTTGTGCCACACATAATATGCTCTTAGAAAAACACGAAACTAATAGAAGGTCCTACAATGTGCCTTGGTACAGACTTTTGTAGCGACAGCGCTTGAAGTCCAACAGAACCAGAATTACGGCAGAAACACTTAAAGTTAATTCAGTGCCTTGCGAACAAGGGCAGCGACGCACTAGATACGTACGAAATTGTCGCCCTTATCGACCCTTTGCTGGCTTCTGTGCTTCAAACACTCCAGTCAGGCGGCTCATTAAAATCTGTTTTCTACAACAAGCAAAATTACATAACCTATGTTGATAATGTTAAGTATTTTCTCCTCGTAGGAAATGTATAGGTAAATAAAAACAAAGCAATGGACACTTGTAACGCACTTTACTATGCCGGATGTTCATAAGTTACAAACCTTGCGATATGATTCCTTGGAAAAAAGAAATAATAAAGTTATACAGAGAAAGTTTTTCGCTGGCGCAAGTCTTTTAAAGGATAAATTCGCGATTGAAGATTGCAATTAAAACGGAACATTTGTTTAAATGTAACTCAAAGTAAGTAAACTAAATAATGAAATTTTGAGTGTGGTTTAGTTACATGAAGATCTACAATCTGTGGGGAAAAAATGGTTTCGAATGCCTTTCATCTTCAGTATGTAATGGGGTTGGTCAAGTATTTTTTTTATAAAATATTTCACCATTGTATTTCACCGAGCGAGGTGTCGCAACGATAACACGCTCGACTCGCATTCGGGGGACCCGGGTTCGATTCCCGTCTCCAGCTCAAGTGGAGTGTCGAAACAATTTTTCACAACTTGTAGCTCTTGTTATTACTAAATCGCACTCGGAAATTCATTATTTATTCCTTCCTTTTGCTAATTTTAACAAACGCTGTTTTTCAACGACAATTTCCTGTTTCACAATGTCAATTTTCAATCACGAATTTCTCACACCCAAAAACTTGTACAACATAACGTTACCTCAATTTTTCCAAGAAATCATCTCGCAAAGTTTGTAACATACTTTCATGAACATCCTGCGTCTGTGTGTGTACATACATACACAAACACATACACATTATATCACTTCTTTCCCTGAACTTGAAATGAATAGAGTTGTAGTTCGACACTCTCCCGCAAAATGGCACCATTCTATATTCTCTTACATTGATTAATTTTGAAAACTCTACTATCCGCAACGTGTAACACGTCGTTAACTATACGAGCTTCCCGTGTTACAAAACCAAGCATCTAAAGAAAAAAAAAGAATATTTTTAACAACGCGGAAATATAATAAAATATATTTTGCTTTGTGGACATAGCTACCGAAAGAACATTCGTTAGGTCCGAATACGTGGTTTTCGGAACTATCGACAATGTTCATTCCACGAGGCGAAATGTGAGTGAAGCTAGTGCGATAGACGAATACAAGGACTTTACAACTGTTGGGCTTTATCGGCGCCGTACACGTGCGTCACTACTCCTCGCGCAGACAAAGACGACACGACGGACTGGTGTGGTGTGGTGGGACAACTCCGCGAAGCTTGACCTTCATACTCTGTTGTTATCACCATGCGATACTCAGGCCACAGTTCGAAGTCTAAGACCGTATACGTTATTGTTCTCAATAGCCACTTATCCTTTGGCCGAGGACACGTCTCGTTGGGAAAATTTGCGTCCTACCATACGCTGAAAACAGCTCTCTCTCTCTCTCTTTCTTTCTCTCTCTCTCTTTCTCTCTCTCTCTCTCTCTCTCTCTCTCTCTATATATATATATATATACATATATTAATATATACGTATATATAAACATAGATTATATATACACATACATACATATACGTGTGTGTATGTACATATAGATAAATTTACATGGTTATATTTAGATGGATATTTTAGTAGTTCAGAACAGTTAAGTTTATACTCATTTGATGAGAAATATTTCATCAGAAAACTTAATTATACAGTATACATACTAAATCAGACCAATGATTATTTAGTTGACTACGTGTGCTAATTGTCTAGTTTATTCCATGAGGGACTGTACTTTTCTGTCAAATACTTAATGTCAGTTTAGAAATTAAATCGAATATTTTGTTTTTGCAATGCAATGCTTCATCTTACTCAATAAGCGAATGAAAATGAAACTTATGTTACGGCCATAAAATATCCTACACACTAAATGCTAATCTACTAATTGTTTGCGTAATAAAACTAAATCAATAATAGTTCGATCAGTGGGAATGACATGGCGGGTGGACACAAACGATACTGCAGGTCATAATTGGCCCGCATACCGTACTTAAGCTTGAAAACTTAACATTTGACTTTACGGTATCTTTCAATACGCATGGCTTCTTATGGTGGTGTACACAGTGGCGTCACCAAAGCTAAAATCAAGCAGCTTTAATTTTACGTTTTCGAAAAACTAAAACGTAAAGTCAAAGTCAAGATGGCCGTTCGCGAATAACCAGCTGATTATGTATGCTAGAACGAAATATGTTTACTTCTTAGTACAGTTTTGTTCTCCAGTATTGGGATTTCGCAAAAAATAACAAGTTTTTCTTAAACATACTCGAAAAAACGTGGTAAGTAGTGTTGGAGAAATATTCGTAAACGAACTTTAAGTTGCGTCAATAGATGGCGTTGCTTTTGTTCTGGAAAAGTAATGCAATATGAAAAAATAGGGTTTATTATTTTTAAATATTTACGTGATATGCTTTTACAGTAAATATATAATGATTATCACAATATTTCCGTTAAAAAAAAAAACAGATTTCCAATTGTTTTTCAACTGTCGTTTGTTTAACTTTACATTTGTATTGTGTATTGACGAAACAGGTAAAGTAACGGAAACGTAAGTCAAATGTTAAAGTATTCAATTGTGTATAGGTCTTTAATAGCTCTGACTCAGTGGTCATAAAGAAGAGGGAGTGTAGTAATGTGTTTTACCACGAGTCAGGCCCGGGATGCTGGTATCACAACACGGCAACGTTCATTGTTCGTTGGCTCAGCCAGCCAATCAAATTAAACACACACTTCTATGCCAACACGACGAAAACTGTCACTTGACAAACAGTTCTAGATCAGAAAATGTTTAGTATTTATTTCATGTCATGTTGCACTGCAAACAGAGATAGAAACATTGTGAAACTAAATACTGTACTCCGTTTTATCGTGATACAGTACATTTGGTTTTACATAAGGAAAATTACTTCCCTCACAGGACTACTTTTTAACTCATAAAATAATATGCTGTGGTGTTTCATTGACGTTATTTGTTGTGTGTCTAAGAGTTATGTGTTTCGAATAGAATATTATCAAAATAAAATATCTACCATCCACCCCTTTGAAAGTATATTTTTCATGGGCGCCTCCTGAATGGCCCCAAAGACACCCCTTTTACGTTTGGCGCTGTAATACTCTACCTGCTGTTGTACATGGGCGGCAGAGGATGAGGCAAGCAGCGTTAGAAATACTCTAGTTAATTTCATAAGAGAGGTACATAGTACCGGATGTAATTTTCCGCCTTAGATGCGCGGAGACAGGCGAGTAATAAGGTTCAGCTTGCCACACTCGACGGTAACAGCATTGCTCTTATTCGCGCGCCAAACTGGCGTACAGTGTTTTCCGTTTACTGTTTTTCCTACAGAACAACCACACAATTTTATTTGTGGTAAGTTTGTAGCAAAGTCCGACGCATGCATCCAACGTTGTGTTTAACGAATCCCTGCGGAATTATTGTAGTTACTGCAGTTTTTCTTTTTATTTTAATGTCCCTAAATTATGCTTCTAATAGGCACGCTACATAAAAAAAATACAAGCAGAGCTTCATTTTGTACATAAATATATAGGAAATAAGTAAAGTGTTTTCGCTTAGAAAATAATAAACGTGACACACTACTACATCGTTCACGCGCAAGGGAATATATTGTAGGCCTATACTCTGTCCACTCTAAGGTTGCAGCGGAAATATTGCTAACGAAATAAATCAAAGCAACTGAATTATATCTAGATTCCTGACATTGTGATTGTACCATAGCATAGTTACATTGTATTTTTAAATATTTCAAATGAAATTTATGCTGTGCAAAAAGTTATTGACATTCACTTGGATGAATTAGGTGCAACCTTAGAATGGATAGAGTATAGTTTCCAAAAATCACGTTTTTAATTAAATTCTTCCATAAAATAAATAATATGTAAGTAGAATATACAGAATGTGTTAACAGTTATTTTAATATCAGCTTTATTTACTTATCTTTGCTGTTTTGATCTATGTAATCGTGACACGAGATAAACTAATTATTTACTGATTTCACTGTCACATCAAGGCAGCTCATTTCAGATCAAAAAATTACGTTAATAAATGTTTAATGTCACTACTAGCTCTAAATTTAAAAAAATAATAAGTCATAAAACTAGTTGCACGAGAGGAAACACAGAATTAATAAATGTAGGACACTACTTCCTAGAGAAGTTGTCAAGGGGAAGACAACCGCCAGATAAGTGCCGTGCGCACAGAGGAGACGAGGCAAGTATACTGAACGAGAGACAAGTCCACGGCTGATCACGGTCGTTGTAGTCCAATAGCACACAAATTATATCTGCAACTGCACATGTGTCCAAAGCCAAACAATGAACTACATACGTCAGGATGTGTTTTTCTCCTTTGTCTTCAGGAGACAGCGCCAATGCCCTAAAAATGCCGTTTATAGCCATTATCACTATTTATTTTATCTTTAATTACATAAGATAGGACTTACAGGACTGAAGTGAAAGGTGGCGTCTACAGATAATTATTTTTTACATTTCCTGGAAAGAAACTATGTTCCCAGAACACATATGTACGGACATATACGTATACGCACAAATATTTATTTTACAGAGAACACATTGATATACTTAGCTTAACGAAGCAATGTGCTTTATGATGAACGACATCCTCAAGAATAACACTAAGCAAAATACTGAAAAATTGGGGATGTTACGTACGTACATATATGTTTCAACAAGATTTCGACGCCCAAACACACCGCAGAAGTAGGGCGTACAGGTTGATTTCAAATGTTCCCAAACAACTAGAAACAACGCAGTCGATTGCTGACATTAACCTTTTATAACATATATTGACTTTTTTTAATTCAAGAGTGTTCAGCAAAAAGAGCTAAAACGTAGGGTCACTGAAGAATGGTACAGCAACTCCTTTAAACGTTATCTCTAACACCGCTCAGGTGTACAGGCGTGGCAAAAGCTAAAGGATATTCCACTATAATATCTTCCACGTGACACATGTATTATTTTTGCCATAGTACTTGTATGAAAAGCAATGTAAGCAGTTTTCTGTATCTCCTTGCCTGAATAATATGCGCGGATATATCGGAATTAACGGTCGTGTAATGTAAACTATTTGTTGAAAGAGTTATAGGACTGTCATTCAAGTTTGTATAGACTCCTAATTAAGTAAGTAGTCTAGGTAAAATAATCAGGATCAGAACCATTCCAACAGGATGGCGGCAAGGGGGAGGGGGCGCCCCCACCCTTAAGTAAACCAATGTCTCTCAATCCTTTCCTTCTTTCCTCCCAATGTCCCCACATTTACACTTCAGAATGGCATTGGTTTATTTGTAGCTAAAAATGTAGACGATCACGCCCAAAGTATAAATAAAATCACATCGCAAGAATAGTAGTAGTTTTTTTAATTACTAATTCACTCCCTACCCTCCCCCCTTCCCGGCTCCGCCCATCATAATAGTGGTATGTCCCTGATTAGGGTATATGTAATTATATGTATTGGGATTAAATAATTCATATTAATAATAGTTTGACAATGGATGACTGTGAAGAATCACGGCAAACGACAGCGGGTCACGGCAAAGAAGCGAGAGCTAGTATTCAAGGACAGAAGCGATGGCCTGTAATGTATTGGGTAATTGGGGGGGGGGGGCACTGTCTCTCCCATATAATATAAAAGGGCGAGGGATACACTGTAAATATTATGCACACGTCATAGCTGCTCTTCCAGGATATAATTTCGTTCAAAAATGTCTGCCTATTTAAATAAATGATTATTTCAAAAAACATTATTATGAAATTCAGGCAAATATCTTGTGAAAACGAGCATAGTGCACGCTACAATTTAAACTGCTGTCGCTGTTTATGCTATATTTTGTGTCAAACATAATACATGCCCTTTCAAAGTATAAGTTCATACAGGAAGCGTTTGCATATTAAATTATACAATTATTTGCATAAGGTTATACAATATTCCGAGTTTCTCGCAAAAAGTGTGTTTAGACCTAATGTTATTTGCAATGTGGGGAAGTCGAATATGCCCTATTTGAATGAAAAAATTTTCAGAATTGGTCTGCCTGTTAAAATCAATTTCTAGTTTATTAAAAACTAATAATTTAAGCCAGAGACGTATGAAAACAGATTTCATGAGAAAAATTAAAAATGTTAACGTTTATAAGTTGGGGAGAGTCAAAATCGGTTTAAAATTTTTAGAAACATCTGCAACAACATTAATTCGTCTCCGTTGTTACACCACTTTCTCAAAAATTGTATGCGGTCAACAGAGAGATTCAGCTGTACGTTCATTTATAGCAAAATAAATATTAGTATTTAAATTTTATATCACGGTAAATAGCAAAAATGTGTGTATAAGTTTAGGCGTAGTTACATTAAAAATTTAAACTATTACTGAGCGCTATTATTATCTCGTAATATGATCATATGACAAGATATAAATACAGGTTTATCTCTGCGCTATTGTACACACAGCAAAAAGAGAAAGAAACAAACGCCACAGCCATGATGATCTAAGGAACCTGAAGAAGTTGTCGCCAACATTATTTTTTTTCTTGCGAGGAAATCTTCCGTCGTCGTCGACTGCTTGCAGAACTACTGGAACTGTTCCAAAGATGCTAACACTAAGCTCTCGAGTGTTTGAATGCCGGCGAATATTACACCCAAAGTACAGTAACCTACAATTTACACTTCCGTAATACCAACGTCAGAACATGCACTTTGAATGGTGGAGAGAAACGTTTCAGGATTTACACGTCCATAATATGACTGTCATAATTACTTTTAATTTTTCAACAAACTTAATAAAACTATCTGAAAGAGTGCGTGGTAGATAAATAAACGCTGAAAACATCAATTGAATTCTACGCTTATTTTGAAGCAAATATGGATAAAATACTTAATGACAATCCTAGATAATGGCGTTTGCCAACTTTATGAGTAAATATTTATCCAGAATTACTAATTCGTTACGCGTGATCTCTTGCGCCGCAGTTAAATGCACGAGGTTACGGCGTCAGAGATTGTGCCTCAGAAGTTCGTAACACTGGAAACAATTTTGTTTACAACGTTGGCAAAAACTATGGTCTAGGATTGCTATTGTTTAATTTTCGCAAATTGGCTTCAAGAAACCTACAGTGATTAATGCTTTTAGGGTTTAGTTATATACCACGCCCTCATGCGTTAGTATAGACGCATAGTTTCATTTCGTTGTAATTCCACTGTAACATTTGTTTCATAAGATGTCAGTCGGAGGAGGAAACTCAGGCGATCTTCGGTAAAGGATTTGTATTCCTTATTTCAGTTATGATAGCCACGCCACCTCGGCATAATGATAGGCACGAAGCAAAGTTGCCAATTACAACTTCGAAAATCAGCCGAATGTTCACAATCAGCCAAATTCCCGCTAAGTATAGCTAAAATGCCAAACATTCCATCACTTTTTTCTCTATTTTAGTAAAAAAGTTTGCAAAAATGTTGGAACCTAGATCAATTATTGTATTACAATGAAAAATCCCCAGCCTGCGAAAATTACTCTATCTCCATAGTCCAATAACAATTTAAAAGTCCAACTAATTAAGTGAAAATTCTGCTACGTTGACAAGGAGCCGCACAACAACGCAGAAATACCATAACGTCGAATAACATAACGTCGAATAACATAACGTCGAATACCATAACGTCGAATACCATAACGCAGAAGGCTATACAGAAGTGCTGTTTAAAAGAACTATAAATGGCGTTCTCTATAGAATCTATATGTACCTTAAGGCCGAAATACTACACCGTAAAATACCACCCCGAAGACCGATATGTCACAACGCCGAAAACAGATTTGACCATAACGCCGAAACGCAAACTGACCACAACGACGAAACGAGAACTGATAATGCCGAAAACGAAGCGTCTTGCCTACCAGCCAGACAAATAAGAACAGACGAAGCCAAGTTTTTAGCGCTCGTGTTTCATAACAGCTGTCCCACACTCACCGAGCCAGTTGGCCCTGGTGACGAAACAGCTGACCACGTCTGTCGGTGGCTAACTTGCTGCTCAGGTCTCACACTCCACTCCACTCGGTTATTACCTACACCTTTCACTGTTCTCACACAAGCCAGTACATCTCAACACCGTGTCAATAATAATAATAATAATACAAGTATTGTTGTGACCTCACGAGTTAACTTCGGAGTATGGTGAAATTTACTCACTATGATTACAAATACACAATATTTTTCTACACAAATGGCGATATACTAATCGACTGAATTGTAAAAAGTAATCATGACTTCAAAAAAGCTCGTTTTGGCATGGATAATTCATTCTACAATCAGACAGTTTACAGCAACCGCAATATGGAACTGCATTTTTACACCACAACCTTTATCGTTAAATAAAATTATTTTATTTATTATCAGCAGACTAAAGACAATTCAAATTTTAAAATTGTTGCTGCTTGATTTTGTAATTATTAACCTTCAAAATTAGATTCCTTAAGGGCGCCGCCTACCACGCGCTCAAATGCGTTGCAGTGTGTTTGTAAATACGTTTATTTTATACGAAACAACTCCACATGTACCCGTCGTGACACTCTACTAAAAGAAAACACACTTCAAAATATGGCGTAAAAGAACTTTCAAAGCACCACATCAAATTTAAAAAAATATATATTTCGGAACCGCTCAAAATGGTTTAAAACTACTTTTTAACCTGTTACATCATAAAACTACTCACGGAATTCGTGTGTAGAAACATGCAACGGACTTTACTTTAAAAACTATCCACCAATAAAAAGATGGGGTCACCACTGAAAGTGTCAGGCAGGCGAGTGACATACGATACCACTGCACGTCGTTTCAGTGTCTTGCGGTAGAGGCGATACCGCACCAGATGAGCCGGTCAACATCGCCCTTGGCGCCATGCCTCACTCACACATAGGAACGGATGGGTTCCCGAAAAAAAAAAAATGTGTATTTTAAAGAGCAAAATGATGCTGCTTAAGAAGTTCCGAAAAAAAAAAAAAATTAATAAATTGTAATATTTTAAGAAAAAATTATGTTGTAAAAGTGAAAACCTTTGTGCTGATATAAAATTATTAGATGCATTCTCAATCTTCTTCGCTATAATTGCTTTAGCAACTTGAAACACATACAATATTTTTAATGAATAAGAAACTAAATAGCACAAACTAGATACAATTAATTTATTATCTACTTTATATGCTACTATTCTATATACTATTCCAACACAAAATCGTTTAGGTAGGATTGTGTTGTATTTTATAAAGCTTTAGATAAAGAGTAAAGTAATATTTTTCAGTACTTTACTTGGCATTTATTTGATGTATTTTTTTGGGAGTAGTCTCGGGAAGTGTTCTGGCCCCTATGACCCCCCCCCCCTACATTTCTGGATTACCTCCTACTCACACAAACACACGGTCAGTGGGTAAACGTCTTAAGAGTGAGTGGTATATAAATAAACGCTGAAAAGTTCAATTGAAATGTACGTATTTGTGAAGTCATTGTGTAAAAACTACATTAAAGCAATCCTTGATAATATTTGCCAACTTTATGGGCATGATACACTTGTCAAGGGCGCCGTCCATCTGCGTGTTAGAAGCTCAGAAGCGACGGAGCTACAAGGACGAGCTTGAAGCGCGCATCAATTGCTGCATCGCCTCAACGAACCATACATAAGCGCTGAAAATAGCATACAAGATTTACGCCGATCCATTTCTAACATGTGACTTTAACCCTTTGACAGGCTGCGGGAAGTATACTTCCCACAAAAAATGTGTATTTAAAATGTTCACGGTAAGTATGCTTACCACTTTTTGGTTGATGTATTTTGGGTACAGAAGCACATTATAGTTTATGATCGCAATGAACTGTGTGCTGACGATCGAAAAAAATGGTTTTTGTTTTTGATAAGAGAGATATATCATC
>PNEQ01103465.1:0-10876 GCA_003012365.1 Medauroidea extradentata | reverse complement strand
TATAATTATTGACGTGTGATTTTTTTAAAACTGGTCGTTCGTTGTAGAGAGAATTTTACCGTTGTGAACAAAGTAAATTTCGATATTTGGAGGTTAAAAATGCATTGTTCTTATGGGGGTTTGGCGGGACCAAATCTTTACTTCGTTGTACAGGGTTTTTCGTTAAGTAGAATATTCGTTAATGGAGGTTTTACTGTATTTACAAACCTTGTAAATATAAACAGTAAATTTATAACTACATATGAACATTTTAAGTTAGCTGAAAATTCACATTTTCACATCCACGTTAAAGCATTTTCAGCAAAGATTATCAACCTTACCTTTCGTTAAAGTCTCTTTTGGGGGGGGGGGGATTAACATCTTTGGATTTGATGCACCTCTCATTGCCGCACAGTTTCTTCCATCCAAATTATTTTTTGCCGTCAATGCTCAACCAATCACACATTTATTCAACCTAATCAAAAACTCAAGGTGTCCAGCCAGATTATAATTCAAATTTCACGTACATTTCCTGTATTTTTCTTAGAATTCCCATACAAAGAAAAATATCATAGAAAAATTACAATAAATGCATGCTAACTAAAAACCATACAAATGTTGTAGAGGAACTACTCTCATGCATTGTGTTACACTGCAAAATATGAGAAAGGCAGCAAAAATACATAGGTTATAGTACGCGAAAGAGGTCAATGAACTGCGACAGCTGTTTAATAGTGCGCACTGCCACTGCTTATGACACGTTTATTTAGTTGTATTTATTCTTATTATTCACTGCATCTATTTTGAACGTGAGATAGCATCTTTAGTAGCTGTGTTGTTCTTTATTTATTTCCTTCAGGTGCTCTTTCAATGACTGCAAGAAAAGAACACGGTAAAACATCCTATGTCTTATTTATCTGACAGAGAGAAAACTTATCTGTGGGTACAATTGCACACAACAAATCAATATGTGACATTCTATAAAATATTATCGTAAGTACTGAAATCAAAGAGACATAGTAAAGGAAAAAACCCATTGCCCAAAAATTTGTTTGTACAACCAAGTTGTCCATACAAACCTATAAGACTTAAATGAATGACAGTGGCTCTGACAGAAACTTAAGACTTTTATCACATATGTATTTATATTGCTAATACATATACATTTCGAGCAAAACGATACCTTAACTGCACATTAACAATTACGTAAATAAAAAATAAAGTGAAAAAATACAGCAGCTTAGGCCTAACCTACAGCACAGGAAACAATATGTCATGTCCCATGTTTGCAATTTGAAGCAGCAAAATATGTTAGGTATTAATGTAATTTTTACACTAATTTAACATGAAGGCATTTTCATTTAAAATGCAGTAATCATTGGTGTAAATACATTTAAAACAGTAAAATAAAGGGGGAAAAAATTACATTGATAGGCGTCGTCACCGTATTGAATTTTTAAAATTTTTGTTTGGATAAATAATCAAATATTTTTCATTACAGTTATTCCATATTTGCCAAATACACTATAATTTAGTTGAAAAATTTAAGTTTTGATGTATTTGTAATTTGTAAGAATGCATTGTTATGTAACAAAGTTAAGAGGTTACTGTCATTTAATAAGTTATCTGAATGAAGTTTTCTTGCGTCCAAAACGTGAACTGACGGAGTCAATTGCATGGATGAACAAAGAATGTTGCATGGCATAATTGAAAAAGCAAAAATTAATTTTTTTCTTAATTGTTTTTTCTGTTTACATGTAAACGTCCCAGAGTGTGACAGCGATGCCATACCTTGGGAAATTTTGCAAGACACTGCCCATCCATAAATTACCGGCCAATCACCGCAGCCCTGAACCAGTCAAGCCTCGCTGACTGGCTAGTGACATTGAAAGGTTGGGCATGGAATGTACTGTTTTATCTAGAGGTGCATATGAAAATTTGCTAGGGTAAGGTAGGTCAGCTAAAATTTCAAGTTTAAGGTGTTTGAAATTTAACTTGGAAAAACATTAACCAGTGATCGAATTTCAACTGATGCCTCTCGATTAACTTTTCACTTGCAATGAAAGGAATTACAGGCGTTCTTTAAGTTCTTTAAGTGATTGACAAAAGCTCGTCACGTGACCGAGATAACCTACTCTACTCCAGCAGGTAGGTTTTTGAGAACGTATGTTGTGGTTCTGGTTCTCAACTGTTTACATTTTTTTGTGCAAAATGGAGATTTTTGTCTGCTAACGGCCACTTACTCTTCTCGCGAGGCTGTCAGGTGGACACTCAAAACTGGTAAATTTCACGTGGGTTACGTTTCGAACAACTTAAATTGGAATTTTGGCTGGCCTACCCTACCCTATCCTACCCTCGTGAACTTTCGAAAGCACCGAATATGTGGCGCTGCAACTCTGCGCGTCTGCAGCGTGCTAAAGTGTTGGCGCATGCGCAGACTCTCTTTTGGTTCAGACATAGCAGATTTAAAAGGCAAAAATAGCAGAAGCGGTTCCACCACCTCTGATAAACTATGACCTTGAGAACACGAAACAACACACTACGTTTATAGTGGATAAAATATCTGAGGATATTTCCTGGAATTTTTATTACTTACGTACAATTGCCGTACACTTCCCACAATTAGTACCTAAAATGCCGTACATTTTCCCGGTTGCTAGACACCCTGAGACTGCCATGAACACAACAACAATATAAGATCAAGGAAATTGAATTGACAAAAAAATAGCCAGAACACTCATTTGTCTTTGGCACTAGTGGTCCAAGTTTTCACTCACAAAAACACATCATGGATGTTTTCCCTATCCAAGTTAATCCCCACCCACCATGCTTAGCAGTATGCAGGTGGCAAATAATACAAACACAGAACTCAGAAGAATGTACCCTATGAATTTTTAGATTGTAAAATAAACAAAACCACACAAACGATGGGAAATAAATTAAAGAAGAGTCTACATTCTAATCAAACAATTTGACCTTGTGCAATTCTTTTAAACTTAAACTGCATTGAAGTTCTAAAAATTCAGAAAACATAAATTTTCAAATGTAATAGTATCTTAGACCACAACCCAATGTTATGACAGGACCTACTATAGTCATCAAACCCTTTTAAATGATGTAGAAATTGACAGAGACAAATTCTGAACCAGATCTTTAACTGCTTTTGAGTTAAATAAACAGCTCATGTGGTGCTGCACACTGAGCAAATGCCTAGTAGTCATAGTAGTACTAAATGTAATCACACCCTGCAATGGCATAAAACAGTAAAAATCTTTGAGTAACAGTCCAATATATGTTTAATGAGGGCCAACCAAGCAAAATTAAACACTTCTCATTCATTAACATAAATGATGCTTCCAATTTACTACCTACTGTGTCAAATTTTAAACATAATAAACATTTATTTTAAATATGACACTTTATGGGAACTATATATGAAAGACTAATTAATTTCATGTCTTACTCTCAAATATTAGATGTGTATGTTCCACTACAGTTTATAATTAAAAACTCAAATACATTACTTAACACTCACCATGCTTAGCATCCATGTCCATAATTACTGATGAAAGGTCTTTGTCTCGAGCAGCAGACTTTTGTTTTGTAGAAGTCTCTGCACCTTTCTCCGAGCTCTCCCGTAGCATCTTAGCAAGGTTTAACTGCATGTACAAAGCACAGTAACATACTACACAGTTACAAAAATAAATTGTTTGTGACAAATATACACAGCGTGGTACATAATTCAACGCTAAAAGCATTGATATGTAACTGTAGATTCCTTGAAGCCAATTTGCGAAAATTAAACAATAGTAATCCTAGACAATAGTTTTAGCCAACGTTTTAAACAAAATTGTTCCCAGTGTAGCAAACTACTGAGGCACAATCTCTGACGCCAGACCCTCGTGCATTTAACTGCAGCGCAAGAGATCACGCATAACGAATTAGTAATTCTGGATAAATACTTACTCATAAAGTTGGCAAATGCCATTATCTAGGATTGTCTTTGCGTATTTTATCCACATTGGCTTCGGAAAAAGCGTAAAAATCAGTTGATGTTTTCAGCATTTATTTATCTATCACGCACTTTTAAAATAGCTAGGGTTGTGCGAACATTCGTTGTAACAAAATGATAGTGAATAATCTAAACTTTCATTTTCGGTTTCTGTACGAAAATTATTCAGTGAAAGTCTAATCAAACAAAAATTCTCGACTTTCACAAATTTTTGAGTTCTTATCAAATGTCCATTTAGTTTACTAACAACTTCAGCTTTAAAATGTTTGCAAGCCTCCACTGTAAACTAATTTTATTGTGTCTGCTTAACAAGAATGTTCCAAAACTACTATTACACTGTATGATCATTAATAGCACAACACAATATAGGTACAGTAACTGATAATGTGTCTCTCCGAGTTAAATCAAAACACAATCAAACCATTTTCAACATTATAAAACTCATGTTTAAGTTTCATTAAGATCAACCTCTCACAAAATCAGTTTACATTTTCATTTTGATTTTATGAAATTGACTGACGTATTTTTCATTTTCATTTTATTAAACAAAAATTCACATTCACACAACCCTACAACTAGCAAAAATTATTACATGTGAAAGGCATGTCAACTTCCTAGAATAAGGACTTGAAGAATTGTTTAATTTATGCATACATCCAACATGTCACTGCAAGTATCCAATTAAAAACATGTCATTACAATCATCTCATAAAACAGACATAGAGGCAAACATCAAGAACCACTTTATGTATTTAAATATGTAAAGAAGGCCTATGATTTATCTGTGTTTTCAGATTACAAAACTATATTAGCTGATAAATAAAACAATATCATGATATTCACTAACTAGAATTTTTGGCAATACGTAATTTAAACTATAAAAATTAAGGTCTCACTTATAATGGTCATGGTTCTATAACGTACTTTTCTGGAGAAGTCAGAATAAGAGACTGGTATTCCTGAACACTAAATTCCAAACTGCTTAAGAAGTACCACCTCAAGAGATATACAAAACCACAACCGACACAACTCTTAAGGTATACATACCTAAACATGTTTTCTTCGTGTCCCGAGATGCGACCTGGCAAATCATGTCATTATTCACAACCTTAGAGATACTGTAAAGAAATGAAGGTGATGGTGTGCGGTGCACATTTACAGTAGCCATAGCAAAAACAAATTAACATTTTGACAGTCAAAAACAGTCTGTTATAACTGTGCCACTTGGCACTACCGTTTATTTTATTTTTGTATCTTAGTTTGCTTTACTAGTACTTCAGTACGGTACTTTATTTTGGCAAAGTCTCATTTCTCCTTTTAATTATTCCAATTTTCTTTTATATATCTTAACGATGAACATCAGTAAAATAATATATTGTAACTTTCCCCCCCTTAATGTAATGGCTGCTTAGCTCACTTTCTAAGGTAGGGCACTCTATTATGAGTTTGTATTCTTTGTGTTTGTTCTGCACCACACTAGGTGGCAGCTGCATACACATTTGTGAACTTTACAAGAACCACAGTCATGTTCGTTGGATATACTATAAAACATTTGTGCTACTTTTTCCATCAACTCTTAATAAGGTACTGTTATGCTGAAAATATTGTTTTATTAATTTGTAAATGCATTACTTTCATTATTACTGATAAAAAATATATTTTAAACATGTAAGTTTTATAACTGCAAATAAGTTCGACTGTTGTCGATACTATCAATCTCAGTGCGCTTGCAATACGCTGAGTTGACCTTCTTCCCTTTCATCTCTACAAAATGTAACGACCTTGACATGTTTTTCTATCTGTTCTTGCCTTTCGCAGGAAAATACGAAATCTTAGTTGAATCCGCCTTTGGGTGAGTATTTATTACGTTTTTATCGTTCTGTGTTCTACTTGTGTTACATTTTCTCTCTTCTCAAACAATTTTTATATATTTGACAGTAGTCCATGCTACCAGCATTGATGTTGCCATGTTGTAACCTTGATGTGAGCTGATTAGTTGTATGTTGACGTGATGGCCTAGTTTTCTCCTCAGCTCTACCTCCAAATATGCCTTCAGAGGACCTGAGTGAAGTCCACGTCTGAATATCAGGAAAGCCTTTCCTTTTTTCTTTTGCCTTTGCCCATCACCACCATGTAGCATGTTTCGGCTGCGCTGAGATCTTAATTTTTTTTGGACTTAACAACATATCAAATGTGTTAAAATAAAAATAATATACGTATCTTCAAGAATTTCAACTTAATTTTTTTTAATACAAAATGTTTTGGATTTATTTTTAAAATATATAGTACCAGCAAAGTGTATTTAAACCTACCTAAAGTATTCCACGTGTTTGCCTTTTTATTCCCACCCTCTTCCAGCCATCGTCTGTTCCCGTGTCTGGTGATGGTCCAGGGGGTTGCGGGATGAAGAGACAAAACCAGAAAACAATCCCGGGTTATCTCAACTTTTTTCTCTAGCTTCATATCAGGTTGTGTGCATTCAGCTCGTCTTGACCTTGTGCCCGCTTCTTAAGCAGACACCGTATACACAGGCTGCCAATCTTAGTCGAGTTGTCCCAGACCAAGGCACACAAACTGCCTTCACACACCCACCCAAGAGTTTACACTCAACATTATCATTAATACACAACAGCAATAGGTTGAAACAGCTACTAATGACGTTAGAGCAAGATCTTTATAGCAGAATATGTATTACGTTTTCAATATCAGGTACAGAGTTCAAATACAAATAACACGGCGACAATGTCTAACTAGGCATGACCCAAACACAGTAAACAATATGCTGTTCAAAGTGATACAGTTAAATTAGCGACAATTACCTTAGTGTGCATGAGCTAATACGCTAGCTCTCTATTATTAACAAAATTAATGTACGGAAACACATCCCGCTTGTGCCAAGCTCGCGCTCACGACGACACAACCCTGATTGTCAAACTCAACGGAAGAATAAACAGAAACAAACCGAACTAGAATAGAAAGCAGTTAACCAGGAAACAAAACCAAAATACTATTAACTTACCAAGAATATATCGAGGAGTGTTGCCGCGCTCATGAGCCCACACAACTACCCACTAACCGGGCCGGGAGAAGACTGACTGTCTCGCACACACGCTCCAGCCAACTCAGCTGGCGTGGAGGGGAAAGGAGAGGGGAGGAAGGAGGGAGAACACGAGCATTGCCGACTACGGCCGAGCGGACACGAAGACGTCCAGGCGGGGATCACAACAAACACTGCTTCAAGGCACTAAGTTCTCGTCTAGCACGTATGACCGTTAATCCACAATTTGTATACACTGCACCTCGACGATCATCTTCTTGGTTTGCCGGCTTGGGAGTCACAGACTCCCAGTACAACCTTGACAACTTCCACTGTGTTATTGATCACTCAGCACGTGAGGCATATGGCTACAGCATAAAAACGGCCTACAACTAGTCCTGTCTGCAACATGTGGGATGATAAGGTTTTTAACTATGCTCCTTCAACAGGGCAGCGATTAGAGCAACAGAATTTGTCTCTATTCGCATTGCAGAGCATTAAACTGGTGCATTGTGCATAATTTTACGACTTTCCTTATAGGCCATACAGAATGCTAGTTGTCACGTGACTATCACAGTCGGCGCCGGCACACGAGCACAATCTGGATTTTAACAGCAGCGGGTGGGGCGAGTGAATGGTTATTGGCTGGCGTGGACAGTCAGGAAGCGTGTTATCTATTTTTAGCCGTGCGTTTCTTACAGCACAGCACTCTCCAAGCAAAATACAACATGGACAAGCAACAAGTCGAACAATACAATACCGTTGATATACGCACATCAGGTGGCTGACACGTGGCACAGTAAAGGAGACGTGTAGGAGTAAGGAAAAGGAAGTGCAGAGAGGAGGGCATGTCTCGATGCACGCCAAATTAATAACTATGTAATACCGGATCGTCAATCGCCCGTCGAGCCGGATGAGCTGCCTGAAATAAGTTCTGTCGTACTCACATATGTGGATGACTTGCTGGTTGTTAGCAAGGATTTCAGAGAGCATGTCGATATTCTAACTAGGCTCTTGGAATGGTTGCGTTTGGTCGGACTGACAATGAGGCTTGATAAATCACTGTTTCTCAGGAAGGAAGTTAAGTTCCTTGACTTTGTATTGGATGTGCATGGCATCCGGCCGGACCCCTGCAAGGTTGAGCTGATTCACAATTTCCCGGTGACCCATAATCCAAAGGAATTACGTAGCTTTTTGGGCATCTGTAACTTCTACAGAAGATTTGCTTCTCTGTTGGAATTGCTGCAGAAGGGCAAAGCGTGGGAATGGACAGCAGAATGCAAGACCAGTTTCATTGTTGCAAAAGGTTTGTTTACTAACGAGTGTGTAGTGGTTCATCCTGATTTTAGCCGTTGTTTTTATCTAAATGCGGACGCATCAGGCTATGGCCTGGGTGTTAAGCTATCCCAGAGGGGGGGCCGAAGGTGAAGGTGAGTTGGTAGCATTCATGAATCAGTCGCTGACAGTAGCAGAAAGGGAGTACACTGTCACGGAACGTGAGTGCCTGGCAGTAGTATGGGGGCTGAGCAAGCTGCGGAACATCTTGTTAGGACACAGGGTCGTGGTGCTGTCGGACCACCACAGCCTGGCTTTCCTACAGTCGTGCAGACTAATGGGCAGTAGGCTGACACGATGGTATTTGGCTGTACGGAGTTCAAGCCCGAGATACAGTATGTGTCAGGACGCGCCAATGGGGACACAGACCTTTTGAGTCGTGTAGTTGTGAAGGATGATAGGGTAATGTTGGAGGATAAGCCGCGCGTTGGGCCAGTTACGGCCAAGATTGTTGTTGAGCGGGATGTGGGACTGATTGACAAGTTCAGAGGGATTGCAGAGGCACAGAGAACTGACAGTGTTTGGGGTGACATCATCGACATCTTGGAGGATCCGGGACGTCATCTGTCGGAGCCCGTTAATAGTAAAGTGCTGAAGTGGTATTGTCTTAACGATGGAGTTCTATTTCGAAAGGCTGGAGAGTGTGCGTGCCAAAGGTGTGGGTGCGAAATCTGATAACGCACGTCCACAAGTCCACGGGGCACTTCGGGAAAAAAAAAAACGTTCTATCTACTTCAGACGAACTACTATTGGAGTGGCATGGCCAGGGGTGTGAGACAAGTGGTCAGTTGCTGTGAGCTGTGCCAACAAGCTAAGTTCCCAAATCGCAGTCTGGAGGGGCCGTGGCATGCCATCATCCCAGATGGTCCGTTGGATCTTGTGGCCGTGGATTTGTATGGGCCTCTGCCGAAGTCGAGGGGGAGTGTCAGGTATTTGTTGGTGGTGCTAGACGTATTCACTAAGCTAGTGAAGTGCTATCCACTTAAGAGAGCCACCACGGCGGTGTATGTGAGTAGACTATTAGAAGACCACTTTCCAAGATTTGGTAAGCTTAAGCACGTCCTTAGCGACCACCGGACGCAATTCACAGCAGACGTGGCGATGGGAGCTATTGTGGGCGTACGTAGATGTAGTCTATTCCTCTATCCGCCATCTGCAGAGCAAACCGGTGGTGAAACGGTGCATGCGCGAGATTGGGCGCCTGTTGAGGACCTATTGCCACGAACGGCACAGCGGTTGGGCAGAGGCAGTGCCTTTAATGAATGAGTTCCTGAACCTTCATGTGCACAGTAGCACAGGGTTTGCACCCCTGGAGCTAACAAGAGGAAGTGTGGTACCAGAGCCGCTGGCAGCAAGCCTTAACTTTCCGCCTGAGACTCTGCTTACAGAGGCAGAGAAAGTAGCATGTGTGCAGGGAAATTGAGGTCTGAGGTCGAGCGTAGGAATAAGCGCCAGAAGTTGTCACAACACCTTTTTCACGTCGGGGACAAGGTTTTGTTACCGAGTGGTGGAACACAGCCAATTCTTAAGCGGGGAGACAAAAAAATTGTTTCTGTTCTTTGGCGGCCCGTACGTCATATCAAGATCGGTAGGCCCGAACATGTGCGAATTAAGTCGTCTGACCAGCGAGGGAGGAGTAAAGGGGGTGTATAATTTGCACCTGTTAAAGCCCTTTAAGTGCTGCGCTGAAGGTGACGCGGCCCTAGGAGAATGGGAGGGCCCGCAATAAGTAGACATCAGCATGTGATGTAGGTAGAGAGATTGAGGAGTGACAGGATTGAGGTGTGCAGATGACGCTCACCTGAGCACGCGGTGCGTGCAGGCGAACACAACGTCGCAGTGCTAGAAAAGAGGAATCAGGGACACGTCAGTATGAGTTGAGCCTGTGACACACAGTTGTTGTTTTTGTGTATTCTGCCATTGTTTATTTATTAAGTTAGTGCATATTTTGCAAGACATGAACAGTCATAGTTAGCCTAGCCTCAGAGTGGTGAGGTAGCCCGGACTGTCCCAGTGGACCGGTCCGTACAGAAACGGATTCAGGATCCACAACCATGTACAGTAAACTCTCACAAATCCGGGGGTCTCGGGGATTTGTGACCTTCGGATTTCTGAAAACCACGGATTTTTGAAATACTGTATTTTCCATAACAAAAATCTGCAAAATTAAAAAAAAGTTTTATATACTGTTAAGTCCTCGATTTACGTCGTCCTAATAATCGTCGTGGTTTTTAGCAACGTATCCCAGACGTAAATTGAGGACTTACAAGTACAAGCTAACGCTGTTTAAAATAAAATAATTTATAAAAAAACAGCACCTTGAACACGTTTGGCAACACTGGCCGGCCGGCTCTGGGCACGGGCAGCCGGCTGCGAGCCGTCAAGTCGTAAACAACCTGTCATTGTCACAGAGAAGCAGAAACAGCGATTACTATTTCCTTCTCCGCCCGTGTGCCGGCGAAGTAAACTACAGTGCACATAGCAATACCTTAAATTTTACTTACCAGCGATCA
>PNEQ01103463.1:16663-30558 GCA_003012365.1 Medauroidea extradentata | reverse complement strand
ACCATGTAAGCCACTTTCGATTTACTCATTTGAAATTTTCCAGCTATTGAACTGTCCGGAAACATTTCCCTGAATGTATCACCAATAGAATTTGAGGAAGCATAACTTAAATTTGAAGCTGCTGTTTTTAAACTCCAGATAAGTTCGGCTTTAGTGACACTGTCTTTTTGTGACCATAATGAAATTGACGATGTAGGACCAGATGGACCACTTTGCACAACAATCTTCTGGAACTGTTTTTGTGTTCCACTAAAAACGTCTCGAGTTTGAGATAAATGAAGTTTTGTTTCAGAATGAGTCATCAACTGACTCAACCCCCTATTATCACATCTCACTGATTTCTTGCAGAACTTGCAAAAAGCTTCAAATTTTGAACTAGTCTTTTCACACCATTCTTCCAAAAGAACACCATTTGAGTCTTTAACCTTCAACCAGTCCTCAGAAAATACAGTTTTGTGACTAGGCATCTTGGCTGGTTACACAAGATCATATACCTGAAACAAACGTAATTTAGAATAAAGCACTGTATAACAGCACATTAATATCCACTTGAGGATAATAAAAAACAAATACATCCTTGATAATGGAACTGTAAGAGACAAACAAGTTTTAAGTCATGAGCATTATTTCAAACAATATTATCTGCACTACCCACTTTTACATTAAATTTCTAGCATGGTGCTTCAACAGCATCGGACTGGAGCACCAAGAAAAGTGCCCCTCAGTTAATCTTCATTGGGGCTAACATGAAAATAATTAACTTACTTGGATACTTTGACAACACTTCAATTACTTCTTTTGTTATTATGATGTTAAAAAGTAGGAAAAGTAGGACATATTTAACCACAGTAGGACTATTCCTACTTTCCTACTAAAAAGTAGGAAAAGTAGGAGGTCTAGAAGGCCTGCCATCATGATTACAACTAGGGTTTGAGGTTATTGAAGTAACGTGTGTCATATATTGAAAATATTTCAATATTTATACATAAATGAATATTTCCAATAAACAGTTAATTATGTTGAGAAGTTGTGTAAACATTTTTTACCCTTATATACGTTTAAATACAAAATATACAAAATTACAGCATCACTTGTCAACAGTTATTCGCGGCTTGAAATACGACGCTGGTAAGTTTAAAATAGTTATTTGAATTGCTTACAAATATATTTTTCGTGTTTATAACTTGTACTAATAAAATTTACGCACTTGTTACCTTTGCATCGTTTGTTTACAAACTCAAGAGTGCATCGTCCCAATTGGAGAGAGCGAGAGTGCCAAAGAGCTCTCTCTCATGGTAATGCGAAAGAGTACTCTTTCCAGAGAGTACTCTTTAAATTGGGACACGGCCTTAGTCGGTTGGAAATAGTATGGCGAAGCGCTGCACAAATTAAGCCAATAAGAAGCTAGCAAGGTGCCACGATATGATGTTAATTGTTTACTTCAGAACTCGGTTAGAGTGAACTGAGAATACAAACTGAAAAGACAATTTTGTTTTCATTTATGAAGCAGAAATTATTACAGCATTATTATAACCATTAAAAAATTACAAATATAGCAGTGGCCAGTAAAACATTTTAATTATTCTGCGCACTGCCTATGTAGTACTTCTGCAAAAAAGTAAATGGATAAATACTGCGAACTGATCAATGATATAAAACTGAACTAACAGGTCCTTTAGGCTTGCTACATAGCGAAATAGGTGAAATGACAATTTTTTGATTTATGAAGCAGAAAAATCTTGTTATGAAAACCATTAAAGATTACAAACGTGAAAGTGGTATGGACATGCCTGGCAGGGGTTAGGGAGGGGACACCTCACCCACAGAAAAATTATTTATGGGGAGATTGTCCACCCCAAAGAAATTTAAAAAAAAGTATGTGATAAAAATATTAATATTCCCATCAGCAGTATATTTAAAGATAATAGTATATGAAAACTTATTAAATAGCCCCCAATATGCACCTTGAAATCAAAATTTGCTTTAACGAAGACCCACAACTGCCCAGACTTAAAGCGAAGATAGGCATTTCAGCCATTAGACATTCTTGTCCCCCCTTCCCCCACGCCCACAGATTAACTGCTGAGCACGACAACGGACAGTAGCCAGTATAACTTTTTAATTATTTCAACACACTTTGCCTGGCAATAAAAGAAGGATGTAGCAAACCTAAAAATGTCCTAGCCACCTTGCGAACTACCAGCCAGTTAGCCAAGCAATACCAAACAGCAACAAGTAGTGGTTGGTGACTTTCGAAGTTACAATATTCACATGAGCACGCGTGTCTAGATTCAGACTACAGGAGAACATCACAGTACCCATGTTGCCAGGCTGACCAGTTATCTAACATCAATAATTACTTTTTAGAGGTATAGACACATAACCTCAAACTTTCTAATGTTTTCATAAGCTTAAAATTACTATTTTTTTAATTATACACAACACAATTATAAGCCATTCACCTGTCATAAGCAAACCAAAAATTTTACCTAACGAAACAGGTACACATATAAAAAAGTACTACATTACAGAAAACTAATATTAAGTTTTCAATTTGGCCAAATTTTAACATGAGCAGAGAAATAGAACATGTCCTAGGAAATCCGAAATGAAATTTGACAGGAATAGTAATAAACTAGAGTTATAAAACTTATTAAATAAGATAGTTCCTATGCAGATGAACTGAAAAACACAACAAATGGAGGCATTAATTTTAATCCAGAGTGGATTTTTGTAATTTCAAGATGGAACTCCTATCGACCACACTTCAGGAGATAACGGAGTTTTACAGTTCACCTGAGACTTGATGAATACTGTATACGTACAGTACTACACTTGACAATTATACACAGGGAACAGGCACACCAATATATCACCAAATTCAGACAACCACTTGCTTTAAGGTCATGATTAGTAGTTTCACAGATTTTTTTATACATATTTTTTAAAGAAACACAATTTTCATATCAAAGAAACCCTACACTGTTTTGTTACAAAGACAGCATATAATAAATTGTCCTAATTTTTTTTGGGAGCAATAAACCTCATAGTTTTTCAGTTTTTTGTACCTAAAGTAGCACCAATTTTGTGAAGAAAATAATTTTGTTAAGAAAATAGGCCAAAATCAAGCAAAAAATTTTTTTCAGAGTGAAAAGTGAAATTTTTTTTGCAAAATGCCTACATAGAATTGTGCGTCGTATGACTGCTCTCAACATTTTTTTAACCATTCAGTTAAAAACGTTTAGAGTATTTTGCATCAATGTGGAAAATTACCTAACAAGGCCTTGAAGAATTAAATAATATCTCTGCCTACTTTCTAACTTCTCGCAGCACCTTAGTTTGCCCTCTGGCCGCTAGGTGCACTGCTTACCAACCACCACAGAGCAACAGACTTAACTGTACCTTCACTCACTGCCTGATGAAGCCAACCTAGACAGTGAAACTTTGCAACCATGCTTCAACAGATAAATGTGTGCGTCCTGTATGTTCTATCTACCAACTCTGCCTTGTAACAACTTGTGCATGTATCTTATGTTAAAAATGTAATTAGTATGCTAGCTGCCTTTTCCCGCAATATACGTATTATAAACTTGGCAACTGTTTGGTTTACCTGCTGATATATGTATGTCAGTAGCATGAATTGGGTATGCAAGCCATGCAAAATGGCACATGCAAAGTAACTCTTCTAGAATTTATTACATGAACAAAAAGGCCTCTCATACTTGCTTTAATTCATTTTACTTAGGTTAAAGATCACATTTCACAACCACTGTATTTACTATTAGTATACATAAGCATACAACAAAGCTTAAGGGCCCTGCCTACCAATGAACTCAAATGAGGAATCAATATTAAAGAAATTGCTTATCATTGAATAAATTTTAAAGTACTGTAGCTCTTTCACACAACATTTATGAAAGAAAATTACCATACTAAGCTAACATGCCAATTTTTATGTTTAGTAACTAATTCATCTGCTGCAGAATAAATAATTTTCACTATTCCCTGACAGCGTAAAAACGATTAAGAAATATTTTTTCGAAAATATGTAGTTAATTTCAAATACAAAAACCAGGTGCAGACCGTTTACAGAGACACCACATTCGGCAAAAGTCGCAATTTTGCAATATTCTGTATAGCCGACTTAAATTAAATGTTGCAGATAAAATAGTTAACAAAGAATGTAATTTGTTCAAATACTTCTTTTATTTTGGTCATCACTTAACAAATATCAAACAGAGCACGTTTTTAGGAAAGAGTTATACATAAAATTAAACCACTGAAATGCAATTTATCAAACATTGATTCTCCATTAAACTCTACGGCTGTGAGCATGGTAGGCAGGGTCCTTAAGCATCTATATGACCTCTGCTGCAGTGTCAAAGTGCACACACGAACATACAGCATAATAGCATCAGCAATGAATAAGGTACATATCTCCTCATACAGCGAGCAGCGTATGAAAGAAAAGTTTAGTGAAAAGCCTCTCAAAGCCAACACCATACAGGATTACTTTTAAAGGAGCAAATATGTAACGTACTGAAGTATATAGCTGCTAGGAAAAGAAATGAAAGTAAATAATACTGCTGCTACCTTTGAAATGCTGCCCTTAGGTAGCAGGCGTCTAAGAGTTTTGTTTTGATTCATTTTCTGAAAAAACGGAATTAAAATACACCTAAAGTTATCATGATTACACAATTTCATAGTAGAAAGGAAATACAAGTAGAAGTAAAATGTTTTAAACAAAAAATATTTAAAAAAATCAACGTTATAAATAAGTCAAAATGGTAAAAATATTTTTAGTATATAAAATTATGTACTTCAAAGTAAAAAAAATTGTAGGAATGAAATCAATAAAAGTAATTTTAATGCTGATACTCTGGAGTAGTGAAATATTTGCTTGTTACGAGGTGACCGCAGGAGAACGGCACACCCGAGGTGAGGCTTGCTACGCACTGCAGTTAGACGACTAGCTACGGGCACACAACAGGCGGCCGGCTGGGCGGAGGGCTGACGGTGGATACAGACCACGGTTTTTACCTCCTTGCAGGCCAGGTTGTGCATGATGGCGGAGCCGTAGTCCTGCAGGCGTTCGCTGTCCGACAGCAGGGCGTTGACTGCTACCTTGGTGGTGACGCGGATGTTGCTGATGCTGGCGTTGCAGTACTGCCACTCTGAGATGTAGAGTAGCCATTCTGAACTGCTCAGGTTCTCAAACAGGTTGCAGATCTGTACACAACGACAACCATTTAGAATATCACTGCACATGCCACCTGCTGGTATACTTAAGGCAACCACCTGGGTCGACACATTTTCCGTGTTTGAGGCCTTTAATGCTAAGGGCGCCCTAGACAGACGCATCATGACTCGTCCTAGCCTCTACATGCGTCACAGAAATAGCATGCAATCAGAGGCGTGTGGTGAAGGTGTTGCAGGGTAAGTTGAGTTTGTTCTCAACTGTACCTGTTTACTTCACATTGTAGTGTACGCTTCAGCCTCTCAGACGTAGTTCTTTAGCAGAGGTTGTACTACGTGTATACTGACTAGTCAGTGACCACATTACATTCTGTTAGACCCAGTTGTATGATTGTTACCAGCGCCAGCCGTGGCCCCACACCCCGGACCGGTTAGTTGGCCTCTAGCTCCACTGCTCTGAGAGAGCTGTACTGGTTCTTGCTGCACGAATCCACATTGTACAGTACTGAGCAAACACCAACTTATCTTGTAACTGCCCACTACACACCACTGCGCACAATCTTATCATCAACAGCTTGCCTTTATAACACATTCAGCGTTGAAACATCATTTAATGGCGTAATATTAGTGATATTGGTACTGTACGTTGTGTGTCCCTATATTAAATTTAAGACTCTACACCAAAATATTTTTACACAAAAAAAAAATACAGCAAAAACAACCATTTTTGCCATTTCCAGCTGCGAGAAAATAAGCTTTAGAAGTCTGAGGAACACCTGAAATAAGTAGTATACATGCAGTATATGCAAGTGAGATTCTTAAAATGTTATTCCAAAGCCGACACCACTTTCACACACTGAGCAGTACTCTAAGTGCCAAACAAAGCCTTGCACACAGCTAGACGACCAGGTAGGCGACCTCCTTAATGTTTAACTTGAACAATCACATTGGATTGTTCAATTTTTTTGCTTATTTGAAATCGCAGAATGGACTACAAACTTACAATGAAGCTGTCATTCAAAAGGTATTTCTGCAATAAAGATTTTAGTACACCGAAATTATACTCTATTTTTATGTTACCAGAATTTCCTTAATCTATTCCTACTGACATCTACGGTAACCAGAATTAGAGAATGCTGGAATGCTGCGTGTCAAATAAACATTTTTCTGAAGACAATATTGCATGATATGAAAGAACTGGATAGTTATTAACATCTAAGATGGATACTCATATCTATTACATAGTAGCTTAATTATTTTACTCACAAAATTAATATTTTTGATAATTTAATGCTTTTATTTCTAAAGAATTATTTTAATAAAAATCTTGACATCAGTCACAGCCAGTAAGTACTTTACACATAGATTATACGTCAAACTATACTCGTATAATGCCTGAAACCTTTGCATTTGTGACTTTTAGCAGTTACAGCTTGTTACTGTAGGTTGCAATAAACATATTATAAAAATTTTATTGTTAGATTCAATAATTCAAGAAACTCTCCCATACCATAAGTTTATAACATTATGTCACAACCACGAGCATTAATTTTCATGGACAAATAATTATGGATTATATTTCAAGCAGTCTGAGAATTAAACACCAGCAGTACTATCAATATATTTTCCTCATGTGTTACACACCATGAATATTTACGGTAGGTTTTAATGTTAGAATTTTATTTACGGTCAAACAAATATTTATATACAACTATTTCCTACAACTCTGACTATTTGTAACATTTTTAAAATTACATACAATGATACACATATTTATCACATATAACAGCTGTTGTCGTTGAAGTATGGATTACAACTAATCTGTTGAGCAAATACGCGTTGTTCACAATAAAGAGAGCACTTTTAAAATATTTAAAAAAAAATTAGAGCCTTAATGTATGCAATTTAATAAAAACATTCCTTTATTTAGTCTCCCAGCAAACTTGTTAACAAATTATAGAAAAATTATTTTTAGTTATAGCACCTCAGTAAGTCATTGAATATTTGGCTATACGTAGACAAGACAGGCAAGGGAGCTGACTCACAAAGAGGGCCAGCGCCTCTTGCTCCTCAGGAGTTATCCGGTCCACGTCATGTGCGTAGTTCATGAGGACGTGCTCGCGCCGGTCCTGATGTAGCAGCAGGATTACGTCATCCTTCAGAGCTGCCAGAGCCAGCACATTCAGCATGCGCACTCGCACACCCGGCTGCAGTGACTTGTCGTGGAGCAGCCGCCCTGTGGAACACCAAACATTACTACTGCACACTTTCCCAAAAATTTGGACTGGTCACGGTAAAGTGATACCTGGTTTCATATCTTGAATAAACTATCATACAGTACACACCTAATTAAAAACATTACAAAACACTCCAGGTAAACTGATAATCATTTTAAAAATTTTTTGGTTTATCAAAGGGAATTAACTTTTAACAAATCAACTGTATCTTCCATTAGTAGTTACCTAAAAAGCATTATAAAAATATTCGCCTAGCTGAGCTACAATTTGAAAATCACTAAAATGCTAAAAGATTAAAAACCAAGAACAGTACACATTTTCTAATAACAAATTGATATATAACGTACTTATAGACAAGTATGATCTTTCATTTTGACTTATGACATTTGGAAAATAAACCAAGGAAAAAATTTGTTTCCTCTACTTGAATTAAAATGATGATATCCACCAGAAAAAAAATACTACTGTAGAAACATTAAGTTTCAAACCACTGAATTATGTGCAACTCATTTCCCAAACTGCAGAAGTCATAAACAATAACAAAAAAACCCAAGAGTAAAAACAATAACAAAAACAAGCAGAGCCTCTTGTTAAACAAATATATATATATATATATATATATATATATATATATATATATATATATATATATATATAAAAAAGTACAGTACTTACTGGTGAAAAAAACAACTATATTTATGCGAAAAGTTAAGCAGTGAAGCAAAGCAACGAAAAAAACCAATGTCTTTTCTTCTTTTGTTATTTTGTTATTTTTTTGCCCTTTGGTTTTTTAATAAGCCAATTATTTTTACAAACTAACTATGTCAGTATGTTTAACTTTCTGTATGTAATTCCATAACTGTTTTTTTAAGACACCAATTTTTAAATAATTTATTTTAGGGTATATGTGCTGTCAAACAGCTAAACAGCACATCCCAGCACTCGCCAGGGAGAGATTTCGGAAAACCCATAGGAAGCCAAAATCAGAAGGGGCAGACCAGATTGAAGTCGGGACCTCCCAAACACGTGGTGCAAGTTTTTTTTACCACCTACACCTTGCTCTGTGAAAGCATATAAAATATAAATAAACATCACGACTAGGCTCAGGAGACCGGGCACCACTATAAGGAACCTCCTTGCTCCATATCAACAATGATTCTGACTATGGGATGGAACAGATGAATGAGGGATCACATGAAATGAGACCCTACAATTGAGCATGAAGAGGGCTGCCTGCCCACAATACCAGGCTTGCTCAACACTCACCAACAAAGTTGAGGAAGCCGTCACCGAGCGCCCAAGAGCCCTCGTCCTCCAGCATGTACTGGTGCAACTCCTCCAGGGACTGCTGCTCCTCCGGACTGAGGATGCCGTCTATCAGCCCCACCAGCGCGTCAAACTCCACCCTTACCTGTACAGTCAAGAGCATCCACAGCGCAATCACTACCGTGCTCAACAGAGCAGAGGGGACACAGTGAACATAAGTATTGAGGCAATAGTAATAGTTAAGATAATTGGAATAAAATGTGAGTGCAAGGCAATTGTATTGTATTTTCAGTTTGAGCTATAACATTTATTCAAATTGAATTATCAAACTTTACTCTTCGACTAAGCTTATGACATATTCTTAGTAAACTGCTTGACATAAACAATAGTAGATCTTTCATTAATTTGTCATGTAAAATCATTGCAGGAGAATTCTCAAAAGTTAACCTATGCGTAATTATCTTGCAATGATTCTGCATGACAAACTAATGAAAGATTACATTACTGTTTATGTCAAGCAATTTATCAAGAATATCGTATGCTTTATTATATTTATTATTTTATACTTTGTCGAAGAGAAAATGTTGATATAACAATTTCAGTAAATGTAATGGATCAAAAACTAAAAATACAATAAAATTGTCAAACACTCTCCCTTAAAAAGGTCTAGGAGGAGAAGGAGGGAAAGGGACGGATAGAGATAATACAGAGAAAGGAGTGTTACAAAGACACAAAGAAAAGAAGAAGACAAATATACAGAAGAGACATTTCTAATTACTAAACTCAGAACATTTTACCTCTAGTAAAATTATCAAGGAGAACTACTATTGATTGCAATTTAATTTTATCATCATCTGAACCGTAAAAAAAAAATCATTATTACACATAATTTGCATCATAGCAGAATACACAGGTAAGACAGTTAAATATTATTTGCATATGTGCAGAAAGGTCATATTTGACCATTTATTTTCCTTCAAGTTGTAGTTTTTCTACACTAGTTTATTTAATATGATTTCTAAAAATTCTGAAATACTAAAAATGTGGTGCCCTGTCTGTCCATACTGAATAATTAATTTAGTTCTCGAACTAAGGTGAGGGGACTTACATCGACAGCCTCTTTGAAGACGATAGGTGGCTCTCGCTGCTGCTTCTTCTTGCGCTCCTCCTCCTGCTCACGCCGTTCCTCTTCTTCGATCTCCGACACCACGTTAGCCGCCCTCTTGGAGTTGTCCTCCTCCGGCTCTGGCGCACCGTTCGCCGTCAGCTCAATGACCTCGGAGGGACTCGACTCGCCGTCAGCCATGCCGCGGCTGTGGTTAAGACTGTCCGAGCTGCAGCTGTCGGGGGTCAGTTCCGACGCAGAGCCGCTGCCCTCGCTTTCCTTCGCCCGCTTCTCACGCTTTCGCTTCTTCTTGCGCTCCTTCTTCGCTAGCTTTTCATTGATCACGTTGCGGCGCTCCTCGAGTGCGACTGAAGTCCGCCTGAAACAAAGATGATCTATGATGGAACATGAAATTTGGTTCTTGTGCTTTGAGTGGCTTGGTTGAGGAAAGATGGTTGGCCAAGGCATAAACACACAAGTTAAAAAGCCACTAAAATCAGATGGGCAGGTAATAAAGTTTGACATCCCGCCACACCGCAAGGAGTGATTTGCAAAATCATGAACAATCAAAATTAGATTGCTGGACCAGGTACTGAACCTTCATCCAATTATTATTGGTGCAATAGGAGATATAATTCAAACATCTTTACGAAAATTAATAGCATTTTTCTGAAAGCGAGTGATATACCACTGTAGGTACAAAGTTGCTCGCTAACATCTGATGGACTGTATAAAAATTTGAATGTGAGTCATTTTATTTAGAGGCAAATAGTGTGAAATTTTGTGAACAATGGGGTTTATTTTGATCCAATAATTTCCAAAGAGGATATACTTGTTTCTTATACATTCTTAAACCTGTCATAACAAGGCTCATTAAAACACAGATTTAATAAACTACAGAGTATTTCTAGTCCCTTTCAAACTCCTTGCCTTCACGCCTGACAAAACAAAGGACCTGGCTGGGCCTGGCATACTGCGGATATACTGTACTGAGGTAATAATAATGTCTTCACACCATCATTATAATGGACTTTTGCTGTGCCTTGCTTCATACATATGTGATACATCATTTGTAATTTGGCAAGTACCGTATTCACCCAAAAATAAGTCAATTTAGAATATAAGACGACCCCTGCATTTTCACTTTGGTCAAGAGAAAAAAATAATTTTTCGCATATAATGAACATGCCAGAAAAATTTGAACAGTTACTATTTAACTATACTGTGTTGATTATGTAGAAGAAATATATTTTCCAATCATCAAGTATGGTTAAAATTAGATAAGTGTATGTTAAAGATACTTAATTACAATATTTACATAACCTAAAACAAATACACACAATGCAATGGAATGAGTACTCACTTTACAGTGGCAACATTTGTAAGTAAGAAAACCTTTATTTTCACATTACCTCACATTTTATTACAGCAACACAGATGTAAAATGCCAAACAAAGGCATATGTCGGAAAAAATATTTATTGTAGTCATAAACCTCGAAAATAAGACGACCCCCTGAGTTTTTTGGGAAGTGAAAATTGCAAGAAAACATATTCTTATATTCAGGAAATGGTATCTTCCTTGCCCCCCTACAGATGAAACATGCACACAACAGCAGACAGATGGCGAGCCACACATCTGCCAGTCTGGAAGTTATCTTACCTGGCTTCCTCGATGGCAGAATTGAGCTCCAGGAACTCTGGCGACTCCTCTCTGTTGCGCGAGTTACTGTAGGCATTCACACCTCCGGAGAGGCCGCGAGCTCCCTGGTTCAGCGAGTCAACCAGCGGCCTGAGAGTCTGTCCCAGAGGCCTGAAAGCAACCAAGGTCGTCCTGTTCAGAGAGTATATTATAACAAAGGAGTCCTAACTCCCGTGTTAAACTAAGAGATCCTTATTTCGCAGAAGATGCCCGAAGTAGGATACAATTCACCCCTCAACACGATACACCAAAAACTCATATCATACATAAAGGCGAGAGATGTTTCAGAATTGCATGTTCATGATATAATTTTCAATATTACACATAACTTTTCAATATAACAATTTGAACTAACTATTTTTAATGACATGCATTATTATAGATGCATAATTTCATTTCATTGTTAGGCTTATTTCATTGTAACATTTATTTTTCGTTGATAAATGGTCAGCGGAGATGGAAAACTTCAGTAATCTTCGGTTAAAAGGATTTGTTTTCCTTATTTCAGTTATGAGGGCCTGGTTCGGTTTGCCTTACTTGCTGTGCTAAATACCTTGCATTGGCTTCTTACAGATTCTGACATTTTACAACGGACACAATACACAATGTCCAATCTTTCCAGTCACAATGCAAACAGTAAATATCTCACACAAAACATGAAACAGTAAGTTTGTACAGGAAAAGTTTAGGAATTATATTTGTGTAATGTACATTTATACTGAAACAATATTTTTTTAAATTTTATTACCTTACAAGTATTTCAGTGCTAACAACATAAACTTATAACTTCTTCACACTGCACTCCCCCTCCCACCTAATCAACAAAGATTTTTTTTAAGCTTAAGAAGTTATTTAAGAAAAAAGCCCACAAAAGTAAAGAAGAAAATTGTTAACTAAAGGAAATTATATTTTTAAAAATATTCCAATTATCATGATTGTATATTCAATGTTTAGGTTTAAAAAATGCTTTAATAATAAGATTTTGCTCCTAAAAATCAAAATTTTTCTGTGGGAGCACCCCCTCGACCCACTGCTTTTTACTCAGGGTGTCAGCAATTTAATTTAAATGAAAACATTAATTAGGGGGAGTAGATTGCATCATATTGTCTACGATGGTATGCATCCCTGTGGTAATTATCACTTTATTTGAAGCTATAAGCTGTATATGTGTTTATTTGAAAAACTATTCATTTGGAATTACACATTGTTAATCCTCTTTAATTTTTTTCATTTTTTTCATATCTTTTTTAATTGTTATTGTAATTAATTTTCTATGCAACATGTTTTTATTTCGATAAGTGCTCCTATAAACATTCATTAAGTTGGCATTAAGAAGCAAGCCACACCTCCTTGGACAAATAAAATCTTGGGTACGCCCTTGCAGTCTCCAAGGCTAACTACAACTGTACTGTATTTTGTTCACTCACGTGTTGAGGATGGCCTCTGGCAGGTCGAGGATGTACTTGGGTATGTGCTTGCCGCACAGGAACTGGCTTACTTCATTGGAGAAGTTGTTGCAGTTGTGCCTGAACAAGTCGTACGACGTCGGCCTGTCCACATAACACATAACACACCAGCAACATTTATTAACATACCCAACACTACACACTTCTGATGAGTCATTACACTGCCTGTTAGACCAATCCATTGGTCCTCGACAATCAGACACTGAAATAATTCTAGTGTTCACTAGTCTGTAGGCTAGTCTCCAAGAACTTCTGGGCCGAGGTGGCCGAATGGTCAGACCATTCACCTACTACCAAGGTGATCCGGATTCGATTCCCAGCGGGGTCGGTCCCCGGAATTTTGCAGTTGGGAATCGTGCCGGACGATGTCGTTGGTCAGCGGGTTTTCTCGGGGAACTCCCGTTTCTCCCGCCTATTCATTCCGACACTGCTCCATAGTCACATCATGTCACCCCACCAGCACTAAAGACCTCGATGTTAAGGGCTTGTTCCCGAGTTATTTTCAGACTGCTGACAATAACTCAAATATTTTTTAACTAAAAGTTTTGAAAAAATTTTATTTGAGCCAATGTGCAGTCACACAATGCACAATACTGTGGATGCGTTTTTAAAAGTAATGTACTATTCGTCAGCAAAAAATAATTTCGCTTAATTTTTACTAATTTTCACGACAAAAAAAACGTGGTACTTTGGGAGATGAAATTAAAAAAAAAAAAACAGTTCAGTATATTTCTACAAAAAAAAATTCAGTTACCAATTATAACATGTAAGTGTCAAAACTGTGATGCAAATTTTGATAGGAGTGTTAGGTAGCAATGAAAAAAATATTTTCGAAATCACAGTAAAACACGGTAACAAGGCCGCGCTGACCAAAATCTCTCACTCGCCTATTCTGCTCCTGTAATCTGTTTTGCTTCCCCCCCCC
>PNEQ01103463.1:0-16563 GCA_003012365.1 Medauroidea extradentata | reverse complement strand
TTGTGTTATTAATACAGGCCTGAGCAATTCATGTATTCTTTTAAACACAAGCTAAGACTCAAACTGCTATAAACACGTGTAATTTTTGTAACCGGCTCTTGCCTTATTTGACACCTCCTTGAAGGGACTGAGCCTATATCAAGAGCAACCAACTAAAAGTGGGGCCAATCATATAGTAGCACCGTGTCAGTGAGCAGCTGTTGTTTGCTCGAGTACACAGATATTCTTGAAGTGAGTGAAACATTTTGGTCAGTGCTCAACATCGTGATCTTCATCGCGGGTGAGGGGTAACATGAGGTGAGTGGAGCAACGCCGGAATGAGGGGGTGGGGGAAACAGGAGGCCCCCGAGAAAACCCAACGACATCGTCCGGCACCCGCCGGTAATCGAACCCGGGTCGCTTTGGTGGGAGGCGAGAGGTGTGACCTCTCGGCCACCGCGGCCCAGCAGAATGGGGCACGCAAACATTTTAATGGACATTGGAACGCATGTTGTGACAACTAGTTTATAATATAAACATACATCAGCCGACAATCATCCTCGGTGACCACCAGCACCATAGCCATCTTCAGTAGAAGGCCGCGGCCTTAGATCTGGCAACCCTGCGCACAGGGTCATTTTAACATTTCTTCTAGCTCTCCAAAGCAATGGCTATACCTGATTCGTTATTCTACCCTACATACCGGCGATTCAGGGGAAGTCACTGCCGCTGGCGAGACCATACAAGTGTTAAAATAACCCTTCCTGGCAGGGTTGCCAGATCTAAGGCCTCGAACTTCTACTAAAGATGGGAAATAGTATTCTCAGCACACCAGCCACGTATGAGAGAACGCAGAAGCACATGATGCTGGGAATGTGGCGAGGAGTGAGGTACAGTGTCAGACAGCTACAGTGTAGTTGAGGTGTGGATGTACTTACTTGAAGTTGGTCTCGCCAAGACCGAAGAGATACTCGAGGAAGACAGGGTACGGTATGAAGGTCTCTCCTACATCTACCACCCTGGTTGGCTCGCCCAATACTGTGCCGCCCTACACACACACACACATATGTACATGCATACAGTCCCCTTAAGCTCGACATGGCCAAGTTTAATTCTACTACAAGTTGGGAAGCAAATGTGTTTTCTTAAAGGGGAGTTTGGCTCAGTTAAATTTCTACCGCTAGTTTCGTTGATAAATACGAGATAAATACGAAACTGTAGTAAAATTAAATGTAACCCAGCTTGGAAGTGATAGAAGTCATTTTATTTAAATATAAAGTGAAAAGAAACCAATTCTGCGTTTTAAGTGGGCGGTTCACCTAAGTTTTCAACGTCTTTTATTATTTTTATATTTGTACAAGATATTATTTTCTTATTTTAGACATAAAATGTGTATAAATCTTCCTCTTAGGAAATTTTTGTATCTCGTATAGATTTGCGTAATGAGTCGAAAAGTCAAAATTTGCACTTTACGGTTTTATGTACGCCACTAAAACCAACTGACATACCAAACCGAAAAAATGCACACTGTGTAACAATTTTGTGGACTATGACTTAACACACATAAAAAAATATATTTATTTTTGTAATTAAAAAAAATTGTAGAAACTTTTAAATTTTCTTTTCAAATTAATTAAAAATATGTTTTGTTGGGCCAATAGATGTTAACTTTTGAGTGTGTGGAAACGTTTACACTGGTTTTTAGTTACGTGGAAGTTTTCATATTAAAAATAGTAAAGATAACTGTAAAACGGTTGGAAGAAACTTTTATATAGTGCTCACTTTATCGTAAACAACCTATAACGAAAATGTCAGTGGTGGTATACACGTGACTCGAAAATTTAATAAGCCTCAGCGAATAACATTTAACATGTAAATCTGCATCCTTGTTCACGCCCATGGCTCTGGGAAAGCCAGTACCCTTAAGGAATTCGAATGTAATCACGTAGAAAAAATTATGTGCTTACTTACAGTATGCACGTTCGTCAAACCAGATATATATATATATATATATATATATATATATATATATATATATATATATATATATATATATATATATATACGAACTATTTCAATTCATCTTTAAATTTAATTAGAAAACGTATAAAATACCAATTCAAGATTTTGTCACTGGTATCCAATTCGTAGTAAATAACCCAAGTTCCGGAATTCTTATAGAGCATCATTTATTTCACACTTATAAACAAAGGCGTATTTAGAATTAATTCGGGGAGGGTGCAGAAAATATATATTTTTGTTACCGAAATATCTGAACACTGTAGCCATCTTTATAGTTTTTCAATTATTATTAGTTCACAATATAAATGTCTGCGGTGTCAATGCACTTTCAACTCAGAATCTTCAGCACTATTTCTTAAATTTTGAGCGTTTAATCATCTGCCAGGTAAAATTTGCGTCGAGAAGATTGAAAGAGGTACCACGTGACACCTTTGCCCCCTTCATTTATCATTCATTATTCTTTTTTTAAAATTCTACTCATTCCTTAAACCCAAGATAAATTACCGTCAGTAATGGGTGTGTATATTGTCAGTATAAATCACACACATACACACGTACGTATTGCACTTATAAAATTAATAAATGTATGCATAACAAATAAAGTATTGAGTTACCAACCCTTTACAAGGTAGAAACAAAGGCATGACTGGTAAAAAAAACACTCACATTAATGTCCAAAGATCGACATTAAAAATAACTGTACACAAAACATTAACAATTTAACTATAATTCTAAAGAACAGAAAGGACGTAACTTTAATTTTAAAAACCGCTTCGAGCTAATATTTCACTCTTCGATGTTTTTTTAGACCACATGGCAGTCTATTAAATAATAAAATACATGAATGATATGCACCAGTTTAGAAAGTTTTAAGTCACAGTTCGAATAAAACAATTTTACTGGATTTCTTGTAGCGTGGGAGTGAAGTGTTTGCTACGCTAGTCATCGGCTGAAACTAGAAACGTGTGATCCCCGCCAAAGTGACGTCATCACATGACGTAATGTGACTGGCCGGTACCCAGGCCGGCAGAGCCACGCAACCCACTTTCCTTCAAGCCCCGGCACTTCGGGTCCAACACGAACATTGCCGAGGTGATCCTCGGCTCCTCGAGCCAACATTTTATCAGTCCGCAGGGAATGAGGAAATGCACGTCGCTCACGCGAAACCTAAATTTAGCTTCGGCAAACGAAATCCTGGAGCACATTCCCAGAAGCCGTTTCACCACCGGATGATGAAAATTTGCACAGCAGTGTGCATGCACCGTCCACTCCAAGTTACACTGTAAAAGCAAATTTGCGAAAATCCACTGAGACAGTTTGCACTACTACCTAAGAAAAAATAAGACCTCACGAATAATTTTTAATTCACACAAGAGAACATTTTAATATTATAGATGGTGATTTTCCACGAAAATTTATAAAATCAACATGCACTTGAAAACGCAGCTGTTTCTTGCAACATACATGATTGATAGAGATGTTTTATCGCTTGAAATATTGAATGTTTGCTAGATATCAACGTACGTTCAACTTACCAGAAGATTACAGGCTTTAGCATCTACGTGAAGCTGTTGTCCTGTTTGACTGGGCCAATAAGAATCCCGCTATTGTAATATTTGATGCCTGTTGTTAGTCTGCAGAAAGCTACGTTGTGTCAGGCGTATATCACCCAATCATAACATGTATTGCAATTACATACTACCGTTTTCAAGGCACAAAACATTTTCGCGATATGGCCTACCATCATCTCTATGATTGGATGACAATTGTCGGACACGTCATAAAGGTCTACAGGTCTACAGCGCAACCGCTGGTGTGAAAAATAACCTAGCAGAATTCTCATCGGCTGTCAAATAGTTTAATAGTTTTATGTATTTTATAGACGATAGTCAGTTATATAAACAAACTTCCAACATATTGAACGTACGTTGAAACCTAGCGATCAGTTAAGTTTCCCAGCGATAAATTAATTTATCTATCAGCTGTTTATAAAGGAAAATTACAAGAAATTAATTTTACTGTAATTTGCACGTAATGTACAGTACCGTAATAAATAAATGTAACAAATGGAAATGGCGAACATGTATTTCAGTACGACGTTCGTGTTAAATGAAAGAAAAAAAATATATATATATATAAACTAGCATTTAACGAGAAAGTCACGCCTTTTACGGCGAAAGCAGTTTTTAAGAAACTTTTCTTATTTAAGATTTCAGTGTTACTGTTATTCTTTTGTTAACAGTTTGTATAGTTCATAAAAATGCATCTCATGCAAAATTGTAATAACAAAATTTAGAAACCAATTTATCAAGAACAAGCTCCTTATTAATTAACATACGGATGAACATTTATAAAAAATATATAATATTTTAGGATTTTAAATAATTTTGCATTTCCTCGACAGTAAGCAGTTCTTTCAATCAGGATGTAAAAAAAATTCGTACACAGAATTTAGTTTTATTTAGTGATATACATTAAATTTCTGTATATGGCTATGCATTTACATACATGTCAATGTTTTTTCGGTTTCATCACTAATTACTACACAATCTAGCATCAAAACAAGTTACATTTTAATAGTAATTATGTATTACATTCCTATGGTTTAACTGAAACACTGTAGAATATTTCGTACTATCAACTTCCGTTTCACACTAGAAACTAAATGCAAACTTACGAAGCATGTAATTTTAGTATACAGCTCATCCGTCAAATTAGTATACTACATGTTCCAATTGCAAACACTGTTTATGTGCGGTAAGACTAAGCTGCGGGATTTTAATAAATACACAGGTCTAACTTAATCATTTGGTGCAACATACCCATCATTGGTTTAGTCTGATCTAGTAGAGCCCACGATTTTCGGTGAAAAGAATACTGCAACAGTTTGTTTCAATGTCTTGCGTGCACATCTGCAGGTCTGTTTATTGATTATTAGCAGAATGTATAATTGCTAGAGGCACGAGTATTTCGCGTATTCATCAGGCAACAGCCTAGACTTCTCAGACCTATACACACACTGGCCAAAGTCAAATATTCATTGGCTTCTAACCGTAACACGTGGTACTACCACGACTTGTTTCCTTATTTATCACTGGCTTGCAGTCGTCCAATATGTGTTGAAACAGGTGTCGTCTAGTTACATAAAGAGTAGTGAAGTATACGTTATTAAATCGTGCCTCTAATAATTGCACAGACGTGGCTCATTTGACTGTGTCAACAGGAACAAGGTTACTGCGACACCACAAGCCTGTGATTTGCTAGTAGAACCCTAGACACTGAGAATTTAAAACAGCCAATCACTGACCACGAAGAAAGCTGCACATAAGGCGTTGAAACAAATTGTTGCAGAATTCTATTCACCAAATATCGCGGGCTCTAATCATTAGATTAATTTTGACCTGTATATTTATTAAAATCCCGCAGCTTTGGTTTACTACACATAAACAATGTTTCAATTGCATCATTTAGTATACTAATATGACAGGTGAGCAGTATACTTCAGTTAAAGACGTTAAGTTCTGAATACAGTACAATCTACACAATTTGATAGTTACGTAAGTTGCCTTTTCCCATGTAAACACTTGGCCATAAACTATAAACTATTTGAAAGGGAAAAAGTAAGTACGGATTCAAAAGTGCTCACTTTATCTAGTATCACCTATACCGTGCTGCTCTACTGATGTAATAGCTAATCCGTTGACAATGACGAGCATATCATTCTTTTATTTATTAATTTATTATTGCGTTCTTTTGATCCCAATTCCTATTAATAAAGGTCTCGGATAATGAACACGCCAAGCGATTACAAGATAAATACAGAAATAAGTATAATAGTAAGAACACTATTTATATTGTATTACACATTTAAATATTAAATTGTATAGTAGACAAAGCATAATGAAGGTACATACTTCTGTCTTAGAAACTTAGCCTTATATCACATAATATACGGCAATAATACTTGTTAACTCCTATTATAATTAACTATCGAGTTCACGAGAATAATTTAAAACGCATTTCATGCAGTTTAAAACAGTTAATTACGATTATAATCATAAAAATTTGCCAAGTGTGAAATGTAGCATTTTATGAAATGTAATTTTTTTTTGCATTTCTTTAAATTATTTCAAATTAGTAATACCTAGTTCTGTATCTTGTCTGACAGCAAACGTCTTATATTCCAATTATTTATGTCTGAATTAACTTTGAGCAGTGTATAAGGAAATGTTACACTGTCCACGGACTACCATAGCAATGACTTTGACGGAGGGCGAGGGGAGTGGAGGGGAGAGGGACACACGTCCCCTCAATAATTTTCCGTGTTTTAATATAACTTTTTGTCGAGTTATTTTTTTCGTACGTAAGGTATTCTTTCTTAATGGACTACGTATGTATCACTAATTACAATTTCGTTTTATTTTGACATGATTAAATATCAAATAGTGAATTATGGGCTGCGGTTGGCGCAGTGGCTAAAGCGCTAGCCTCCCACCAAGGCGATCAGGGTTCGATTCCCGGCGGGCTTGATCACCGGGTTTACGTATGTGGGAATCGTGCCGGACGATGCCGCTGGCCGGTGTATTTCCTCGGGTGGTTTTCCATTGTAGGACCGCATGTTGTCCTCCGGGGCGTCCACTAGAAAGTCTACATCCGGGCTGGGATACCCTCCTAATACCATATTATTTAAACGCGAAGTCATTGAACAGTGTGCAAAAAAAATCGCGTTTGTATAAAAAATACATGTCCCATCCAAACATCCAGCGACGATGCCTGCGCTAACGCGGACGCGTTGCAGTAAATACTGGCGCGAAGGAGCTTAAAACGCATTGCAGCGAGTTACAAGAGTAATCATATTTGGAAGAAACATCTCGACGCGCATTACGTTTACACATCTATGGAGAAAAAAAAAACATTTTCAAACAACGTTTCTATCAGTCTAAAAAAATTAGAATCATTTATTGGAAACACGATTTTCAAGTCCGTCACTGCCGTATCTAGGAAAATTCAAACCGAATTCGAAAAACGCAATAATAGAAGTAGGAGATGGAAATTGAACCATAAGTATCGCAAATAAAATAATACGAACACCGCTTGAAGTCCCATAGGAAAATGAATAATAGTAAAGCTCTGCGCGCCAGTTGCTGGGTTTGCGTGTAGAGGCGATATTACATTACATACGCCGGCTGACGTCACTCTTAACGCACCATCTATTTTGTGCGTAGCCTACCTAGATAGGTGCAGTTGATGCGCGCGGCTCGGGGAAAGGGAACGGCTGTATAGGGTGGCAACGCGGAGCGGTGCGCGGCGTGCAGGGAACAGGTCGCGAGGGTGGGCGGGGTAGGGGGCCGTACATGGAAGCACAGCGGACCGCTATTCTTAGCGCGGGGCGGGTTGAGTCAGCTCTTTGGCCGCCTGTCTGCAACACCCAGTGGTCGCGTTCCTTTACTGCCTCTGAGCACTGATATCACTGATGATCTCCCAGTGTTCGCCAGCAGTAACGGAACCATATCAGTAATCAGTAATTATTCAGCCATTGTCAGTAATTTCGGAGTTCCGGGACGATTAGCATCAATGAACATGCAAATAAAAAAACTCATACCTAAATAAGAATTCAACTAGCACTCTAATTAAAAGCTCACTTTCATACAAGAATAATATCATTTCACGGAATTATCAAATAATGTGCTTCTGAAAAAAAAAATACTAATTTAATTTTAGTGTTGTTTTTCAATGGCTGGCTGGAAAAACCTTTTCAAGAAACACACTTATGTATAGTAAATAAATGTTGATGTATAACAACGAACATAATTGCATGTTTATAAAAGTTTCTGGAGGAAATATGTTTTGAATCTCGCGCCGATGTGTGTTTTCACTGACACTACACATCTCCCGAGCTGCAGTGTTACTAATAGTGGTGTAGCCTCGCACGAGGAGTCAGCCGTGAACATATTCTCATTAACAACCAGTGGTCATCTGTGAAAACGGAACGATAGCTGGTATCACTGAAATAACTGGCTGGCCAGTGGAATCAGCTAGTATCGGATCACGGCCAGTGTGAGCTAAACCCAGCTAAGGTTAATTCTACTACAGGTTAGAAAGAAAATGTGTTTTCTTATGGGAGAGTTAGGCACAGGGAAAATTTCTGCCGATAGGTTCGCTGCTATCGCTAAGGTACCAGGAAAATACGAAACCATAGCGAAATTAAATTTATATAGGCTGAGAAAGGACAGAAGTCACTTAACTTAATTTTAAAGTGAAAATAAACCCGTAAAAATTCAAATTTCTATATTTGTGCCAAACACTGGTCAACTTTTCCAGGTGACATGTCGTTTCCCCAAATAAAAAAAATAGGTCCCATAGTTTTAGCATAATCACCTATCAAAGTCGCAAAATGTCAGTTGCGGTGTAGCCAAAATAATAAAAAATAAATATTTTGCAGAAACAAGATTATTCATATTAATTCTTAATGACGTGAGCTACTTCAAGACACTTTTGTGAACACAAAGTGATACGTTTTTGTACTTTTAAAACATGGATGAAAATGAACAAAATTTTGCATAACTTTGACTTTTGGTTACTACTGAAATTTTCAAAACTAACTTTTGTCAGTCATGTCATAAAATGCATTGATACACTATCAGTTACTGTAATTTTGAATTTATTAGTTAATTACTTTTTTTTTTATTTTGGGCAAACCGCAATGGCCATGTTGTGACTTTGATGAGTGATTATGCAAAAACTATGGGGCCTATTTTTTTTTTTTTTTTTTTTACTGTGGCAAATGACGTGTTATCTGATGTGCAAAAGTTTAACAGTGTTTGGCACAAATATAAAAAAAATTAAATTTTATGGGTCCAACACCCTTAAATTATTAACTTAATGCAACTTAAATTTCAGGAAAGTTATGTGATTGGTCAGTTTTCAACCATTACCTATACCAGCGCTCAAGCACCAACCTTTTAATATTGGTCTTCCTAACCTGTAGTAGAAATAACTTTAACCCAGTGTTGCAAGACCAACCAGGCAATTAAGGGGGAGGGGTACGCAATGTGTGTGTGTGTGGGGGGGGGGGCAACTAAACCTTGTGTGTTTGTAAGATAATTTCTAGTACCGCAAGCGAGGGTGGCTTTAGACACGTGGTATGGCTCTGAGACATTACAAAAAAACATTTTTCTCATATATGATAGCTCTGAATAAAGAAAATTATTTGCGATAAATTCCGAATCATAAAGGTCCACAACACATTCAATTAATTCTTACAGTCGACGATTATGGGAAATAAAAATAGTATAAAAGTGTCACAGTCACCCTTGCTTACGGTAATACAAATATGTAGCATACAATAAAAATAATTTATAGGCTACAATAACAATGAAAACGTATGGACAAGTAGTAAGATTTTTAAATAGCAAATCAGAAACAAATATATTTGACAAAGAAACATATATACGATTTGTAGCCCGAGGTAAAGTGATAATGGACGTAGGGGTACTTACCCCCTACAAAGCATGACGCAACCTACTCCCCTTAATCAATGTTGTAACACAGTTTCCATGTAAAATAATTTTGCTGGCATCCCGAGTTAAAAGCACGGGATCCGCCATCTGCCTACTGAACCTTGCTGGTTTAAACACTTCGGGCGTGGAACGCGTACAAGGTGCATGCAATGTTATATGATTGCTGTTTAGTTTCTTCACCGTATTGCCATGAAGAGATCGCAAGCGAATCGTAACATTAGCACTACTGCCCCCCCCCCTTTTTTTCCTCTAAATAACGTTCAGTTGCAGCAACTTCCTTGCAGAGGATATTGGACAGCGCTGGTTATACACCGGTACAAGGGTCTCAATTTACGTGGCGATTATGTCGCAAAGTAGATCTAAGATGTACTTAACTTTTGACAGCAAAAGTATTTTACAACTCATTCCCGTTTATTTACAGCCGTCAGAGGTTGAAACAAAAAAAACCTTCATAGAGTTTCGTCAAGAAACTTCGCGGGAACACCTCAACAAAGTTTCATCGCTGAATATTTTACACACCCCTTGCCACGGTTTGCTCCTTCCCCGCCTTCTTCTACAGGAAGTTGATGAGAGTATGTTTCAAACGTTACGAGGTGACTTCTTGTAAAACATGAGGGTAAGTTATATGATGAAAGTTTTTGACAAGCGTAAATCTTAAGGGGGAGTCTTAGGCAATTTTATTCTATTTTTCAGTTTTTGAGCCATAACATTTATTCAAATTGTATTATCAAAATTTTCTCTTCGGCAAAGCATAGGATGTATTCTTGTTAAACTGCTTAACATAAATAATAATGAAATATTTCATAAATTGTCATGCAGAATCATTGCAAGGAAATTCTTGAAAATTAACCTATAATTTATTCTCTTGCAATTATTCTGAATGACTAGAGCCACGATTTTATGGCGAAAATATTTTTGCACCATTTCGTTTCAATGCCTTATGTTCACATCCGCAACTCTGTTTCATGGTCAATGACTGGACGTTTTAACCGTCACACGTCTTGAGGTTCTACCAACAAATCACAGACGTATTACGTCACAATAGCCTCATGGTTATTGGTGCAGTCAAATGAGGGACGTGTCTGAGCAAACAATAGCCGTGAAGCAGAGATGCCGAGGTGCACGCGAGACACTGAAACAACATGTTGCAAAAATCTACTCGCGACAAAATCGTGGCTCTATCAATGACCAATTAATGGAACATTCCATTATTATTTAAGTCAAGCAGTTTAACAAGAATACATCCTATGCATTGCCGAAGAGAAAATTTTGATAATACAATTTGAACAAATGTTAAAGCTCAAACATTGAAAAATACGATAAAATTGCCTAACACTCCCCCTTAAAGAAGAAATTCGCGATCGCAAATTGACATTGAAAATCAACATTTATTACAATAATCCAAAGTATGGAGAGTAAATTAATGAATTTTCTGGTGCAGTTTAGTGATAAAATCTGCAGTCTGTGAAATAAAAAATTGTATTGAATAACTTTCTACTCCCGTAGATAGTGAGGTTGGTTAAACCTTTTTGGCATAAAATTTCTACCATTGCATTTTTTTTTTGCTAATAAAAACCCCATTTGTAGCAGGAAGCATCCATGAACAATAAAGAATGCCTCATCGCTACACCCTCAAGAAAACCGTTTTTGAGAAAATGAACGTAGAAAATGTGCAGCCTAGAAGGTAGACAAAACGCGATACAAAGGCGGTTTTAGCAACTCCGTTATTTAACGAAGGCGAATAGTATTAAACATTTTTTCACATATTCTTATCTTATTATTTTTTTAATACACCCGAATCGTCATTAATAATTTCTCTTTACTTTTGGATCTTTTAACAAATGAGGGGCATAGATTTATATTGAGGTTAGTCAGTTAAAATATTTTCCTCTCAAGAAGGCACTTGACGGAAAATTTTTACTGTTTCAAACTTTTTTTATATTTGTACGAGGTATGGTTTGTTTTGTAGACACACATCGTGAACGTATTGTACATGAACGAAACATTTTTGTCTTTCACAGTTATTTTATAATGGCATGTCAAAGTCCAAATGTGCATAAAACCGTTTTATGCTTCAAAGGAAAACCAGCTAACATACCGAACTGAAAAACTTCACACTGACTAATTAAAATACAGGCTACAAGGTCTACGATATAAAACAAAAAATAACATACTTTCCTATTTAAAAAATATATTGAATTTTCTAAGTTTTAATTTCAAAGTTCAAAACTTTTTTAAATACAAAAATTTTTAGTTACTTTTGTTATTGCATAAAGGCCCTGTAGCCTATAACATCGTTATTCAATGTGAATATTTTCAGTTCGATAAGTCATTTGGTTTTCCTTTGAAGCATAAAACTATTTTATGAAAATTTCAACTTTGATGTGCTATTATAAAAAACTAACGAAAACTAAAAAAAATGTCATTACAGTATAATGTAGTCGCAATGTATGTCTACAAAACAAACCATACCTCGTACAAATATAAAAAAAGTTTGAAACAACACAATTTTCCGTCGAGCGCCCCCGTAAACAATATAGGCTATATTTTTTTTTGTAACCACATGCAAAATGCAGTATATTTTTGCAAAACGCAGTATATTCTTGCAAAACGCAAATGGAATTCAGAAATTCAGTTAAGAGTGAAATATTTTTTTTTACAAAAAAAAATATTCTTTTTCATAAATGTCAATAATATGAATAAAAATGCACTACTAAATAACTGTGACTTACAACACACTAAATCTGAGCCCCTCAAATGTTGGTTTTCAATGCCAATTTTAATCGGGGATTCCTCCCTTAAGACTTGAGCCAATCAAAAACTCGCATTATAAACCTTTTACCTCAAAGTCTATACGAAGCATTTCGCAAAGTTTATAACATACTTTCATGAACATCCTGTATGGCTTGTAAAATTATTTAAGGCCAATATTTTGTCATACAATGGTTTAACATTCATAAACATTTTAGTCGTAAACACGTAGAAGCAATTATTTTCTATTTAACTTCATCGATTAAAAACCTCTCTCTATTCTCTTCCTTCATAAATGTTGAAGATGAAAGGTAGTTTATGTTGTTCTCCACATCCAAGACTACTTTTATTCCAAATTTCATTGCGATCGGTTCATAGGTTTAGTCGTGAGAAGGAAACTTAACACAGACAGACAAACAGACAGAGTGAGTTTACCTTCGCGTTTACAATATCAGTGTTCAATAACACTAATTTGAGAGTTTTGGAACGACTGACAGCGATAAACATGCAAACTGAACAAAACTCGTACGTGAATACACATTCGACTGAAAAATACAGTCTCATAACCTATTTGAAACTTTATTTTTACTAACAAATAATTTTATTTCATAAAATTATACGATATGCTTCCGGAAAAAAATAAATTTAATTTCGATGTTATTTTTCTATTGCTATTTTGGGCAACCTTAGCAGAAAATATTTTTATAAGATTAAATACTTTTGGACGTAGTTATGGGAAAAAAACCAACAAAGAGAGTAAATTATTTTGAGATACTCATACGGAGAGTCCAAAATACATCCTAGGAAAAAACATTAAATCACAAGATCTGAATTATAAAAATAACACAGAGAAACGATTATACAAGTTTTAGATACACAAAGTAGATTTTGACCTTGAATATCTAAGGGACAATAAACAGCGGATTGGATCCTTTTTACATAACGCTATCTATTTTATGAACCATCATTATTATTTTTGAATGTATAAAAAGCTACTACAGGTCATATGTTCAGAATCCCTCGCCGATGTCTACTCTATGGCTACTGTCTTGCTGAGCTGCAGTGTTATCAGTAGTCATGTAGCCTCGCACGAGGAGTCAGTCGTGAACAATTCTCAGCGACATCAGTGCTCGCCTACGTTATCAACACAATAACTGACGTTACTGAAATAACTGGTCGGTGAAATCAGCTAGAATCAAAATACGACGCTAGGTCACGGAGCTCGCTAGTTCCGAATACGGAATTGCTGCTAGAAAGACGTAGGCCTACACATCTCTTCTGCTTCTCCTTTTTTTGACAATGTCACAGTGTGTATGAGAGAAGACCGGGGTCACGGTCGTAGAAGAACAGGTCTGGACACTCGCCTATCTAACAATGTATTTTGCTTGACCCCCTTGTTGTTTGGCTGTAGTTCGTCAAGTTACCGAGAATGTCGTACTTTTTGGCGCTGTTTTCCGGGCGGTCGGACTCAAACTCCGTCCACTTTTTCCTTTGTTAAATTTATAAAGTAAATAAAGATTGCTGGAGCCTTTTCTTAAATTTGTGAACGAAGGAAGTATTTCATAAATTGATAAAAAATACGTTTTGATAAATAGTTTATCTTAGTGGGAACGAAGTGGTCGGAGTTTAGTCCGATCGCCCTAACTGAAGCGGCAATAAAACACAATATTGTCGGTAACTTGGTGAACTACAGCCAAACAACAAGGGGGTCAAGTTTCCAGGCGAGTGTCCAGACCTGTTCTTCTACGGCAGTGGCCGAGGTGAAGGTTGGGCCGGCTGCTCATATAGCGAGACATGCCCGGTCCGAAGTACAATAATTAGGTAACCTAATTTTTCCAACTTGAAGTTATTTGCAGATGTCAACATTACCTTTGCAATTGTTCCTATTGACGTGTATATAGTTATAAATGTGTTAATTAGGAGTATTTACTTTGAACAAATAACTACGTGTGATAAAAGCGATAGTCAACTGTACACATAGATATCACCTAGTTATCTAGTTGTAGCATTAAGCCCACGCAGGCCCCATGTTATTACTAGTGGTAGGCAGCTACGAGGGAGCGGGCGTGGGGCGCTACTCGCAACGACACTTTCCCTTACTTTTCTTAAATAAATACACGAAGTAAATACTAAATTACAAATTCTGTATAATTATTTCCTGCACACATATTTTCTCATGCTCTCTCTCTCTCTCTCTCTCTCTCTCTCTATCTCTGCTCAATACAAAAAGAAGTATATTAAAGAGAAGAGAGAGAAACTATCTCGTCCACCTGATCGCCAGGAACGGATCTAGGCTTTCCTTCGCCCGGAGCAAGAATTATGATCCTTCCCCCCTTCACATTCCTTCTCCCTTTCCCCCCATCAGTCCGATCAACCCAACAATAATATACGTATCTTGCATACGTTGTTTTGCGCTCGCGTAAATAACAGTACGGTATTTTAGTAGAAACACATAAATCCTGAACTTACTAACTACCATTAGCAGTGTATTAAGTGTGCAATATAATTACCAATACTGTATTTATAACATTATATGATGTTCAAAGTGACCCCTCAGCCACCCCCCCCCTAAACCACATATATTTAATGCTAACAGCAGGTGGCCAAGTGTCTGGACCCTCGCCTACTCTAGCAGCGACCACACTTGACCTGTACTTGACCCCTCTTGTACTTGACACATCAACCTTGGGTCACGTGATACGAGAGCACCGTCTCCAACTATATGTTCTCTTCGTCCCGTACTATGCCGGAATCACAATACTGCGACAGAAGCGACACGACCGCAGCGACACGTAAAGACAAAAGATGTCTGTGTCCACATCCATTCATGTCTTGTGTTGTCGTCGTTCATCCATTTGGTGCCTTTTTCGTACACCCCACTTTTGTTGGTTTTATTTTTTCGTATGTCTTTTGTTATTTGTGTCATCATTCTCCAGTCGACTATATTCCATTTGGGAATTAATTTTGTGTTGTTTTGAATCTGTTTTTTTTTATCCTCGTGTCGTCTTCTGGGATACGACGATATTCCTTGCAGGAATTATGTGTATGTTTTATGTTTGATGGCTACAGCTTACTTGACTTTCTTCATTTTTTTTTTTTTTTTTTTTTTTTTTTTTTTTTTTTTTTTTTTTTTTTTTTTTTTTTTTTTTTTTTTTTTTTTTTTTTTTTTTTGCTTTATTGTGGGTCATTCTACAATACGGCAACATTCGCCCGCAATGGCATATGCCCCAAAACCTTCATTTTAATAATACGAACCCATTGCAGGAATCGTTCAAAAAACACTTCGGAAAATTAGTTGAGATACAAAAATATTTCGTAATTGGTTTTATACACGTAAAGTTTTAGTCCGTGACACATAGTTTCAATGTGAATTATTCCACTGCATTGTATTAATTGGTTTTCACGGTTTGTACGAAGCAACTAAATTAAAATTTTGACTTTAAAATGCCATTATTTGAAAACTGGCGGAATTCGAATTTTTTTAGTATGAAGAAAATTTACTCACAAGTAACGTCAACAAAACTATTTCAAACAAACATAAAATTGTAATTTCATCTCATTTGAACAGCTTTAAGGATGTTGCATGCTTACCTCTTTGCTCTGTAGCCAAATAATTTTACATGCGTACTACTTCCAACACAAATCTATCACGAACACGGAATACTAAAGAATTCTTTGTCTTTGGAACAGCGTCTATCTACAATCAAAATGTCATCGGTTACGTCCGGTTAAGTTTATATTTTATTTTATTATCATCCGTTCGGACACCAGCGTGATTGGAAACTCGTCCTTATGATATAGGCTACTGATATCTAACTCGTATTAAAATTGACATACGCAGAGACGCGCTATTTAACGACAGCAGACTAGACTGCAAGCTGTTGTACGCTCGTTCATATCTGTCACTGTCTCATACTTCCTTAGTCTGCCGTGTTGAGCGCTTCTCAACTATAGTTACAAGTTTCCTTTCAGAGTGTACAATCCTGTATAATGTGGCCACAGTAGTAACAACACCACATGAAGGTTTGTGTCCAATGAAATCACTGACTGAGTTCAAGTATGTACAGAGATATGAAGTCCAGTCTGTCAACAAATAATAACGCGAATGTTGCAAGTGTCTATTCATCACTCAAGACGCGGTGGATGCCTAGAGCGATCAGTACAGATGCCGTATCAGAGATGTGATGTCGCGCACTCAGGTACAGTAACCTTTGTTTTCACCTCTTGTGCGAATTAACTGAACCCAGACAGCTCTATACTAGTGTGTGATCTCTATGGCGGCGGGCGTGAA
>PNEQ01103462.1:0-30467 GCA_003012365.1 Medauroidea extradentata | reverse complement strand
TGACGGCCCACGCAAGAACCTTAGTTCAACCTGGCCAGAGTCTAGCTAACGCGCCTGCGCAGGGAAGAGAAGAAGGGGAAGCATAGAGTAAGAGCAAAGAAATATAGCAATACAAAACAACAGCCTTCCGAGCCATCAAATAGTCGCGTGGTCCACTGTGCACCGCCGACGAGAGCGCTGTAGGCACCCAAACGGTGCATACTGTATACGAACCTGACTTGACTTTTGTATGTTTCGTTCATCATTCTGTAATATTTTGAAAACGGTATATGAAGACATCTCATGAAAATACTTTCCCTAATTTATTAAACTGGTTACTCGCATATTTCTTATCAAGCTGACTTATCTTTAGTATATTTCGTGTATCATACGACTAAATAAATTTTATCATTTAATATTCATAAGTTATGTAAACGGTTTTAACTTTCAGGTATAATTTGCACCTTTCTGAGGAAAGTAGGCTTGTCAGTTATGCAGGTAACTTCTTGTTTAGGTATAAAATCTAGAAAACAAAATTATGGAAGCATAGTTTTAAATGTGTTTTCTTTTTGTAGACAATGATATCGAACACACGTTCGTTAGTAGTATGTCTTTACAGACTTTCTCCTAATACGCTGCAAAATATGCGCCAACGGTGTGCAGAGCTTTACACGAGTATTCAAAAATTTCTCAGCATGCGTAGGTTATGTCTACTTAGAAATAGCATTCCAAGAAGGTTACACACGTGCACACACATTTCTGGTTCTCCATTTATCTCTTATAGTATATTCTTACACTGTGTAAAATGGCGAAAATGGGTGTTTTGGTGGGTTTTTTTCACTATAAACTGAGCACTCAGGATAACTTGTAATTAATTAAATATCTGTTATATTGGGCCGACATATGTTAAATTTTTAGTGTGTTGAAACGTTTACACTGTTTTTTTGTTGCAAACAAGTTTTAATATTAAAAAAAATTAAGATAACTGCAAAACAGCCGAAAGAAAACTTTATGCAGTGTTCACTTTATCGTGAACGGCCTATAAAACGTATAAACCTGTACAACACACCTTTATCTTTATTATTACGTAATAAAATGAAAGGTTAACCACTCAAACTAGAGAAGAGACTGCACGCCAGTTCAGTGACTTGCGCTTAGAAGTCAAGATGAGCCTGATGAGCGTACTGTGTCGTCCTTATCGCTTCCGCACTTCTAGGCACCGAACACGCAAAATATATTCATCACCTAAGCGGTCAAATTACGTGTTCAATCACATACGGTGGGGCTCAATAGCCTTTCGTGATACCGCTTTTGGACAGAAATCTTATACCGAGCGAAATAACTCAACGTAAACACGTTGGACTCACATTCGGGACAACCAGAGATGAGAGAAACGCACAGATGGAGCTTTAGCAGCCTATACTGAGGCCATGCCCAATTTGCTTATTCAGGTTGCAATATGGCGGAGTGCAATCAGCTGTTCCTGTAGGTGTATTGAGAAGTGAGGTTATGGTTGGCCAACCCACAGCCGCATTTTACACGTTGCTGCGGTAACAAACATAATTTTTCAGTTACCAATATGGCGGATGAGCTCTTCCCCCTTCCGTCTCAAGACCACATATCCCTCGTCCTAGGACGTGCGTTATGCTCCACCTGTATGTTTCTCTAATCTCTGGGGACAACCCATGTTCGAACCCCGGTTCCTGAATCCTGTGTTCAGTTTCCCATGGTTCTACAAAATAACTTCAGGTGATTGCTGGGGTGATTTCTTAACACAAGTCATGGTCGATTCCTTTCTCAATTTCGGTCTATGTGTAAATTTGAGTGTCAATCGTCTTTAATGCCTTCACTGTAGACGAGACGTTAAGACCAACAATAACGATGGTGATGGTGAAGAAGAAAATAATATGACGAATATGATGGTGATGATGAATGTATGGGTGAGGATGATGATGTTGATGAAGATATTGGTGAGTAATATTAATAATAATAACGATGGGGAAGAAGAAGATATTTGTAAAGAAGATGATGATGAAGATATTGGTGAGGATGAAGATGAAGAATAGGAAAATGATGATGACGATAATGATGATAATGATGGATGGATGTATGTATGATGATTTATGACCCGAAAATTTCGCCAATTCATTTGAGATGATACATTTTCAACTCTTATTCGTTTAGGATTGGACAATTTTTTAGGTCCTACAATAGAGCTGGAGTTACAATCACCCGTCTCGCCCGTCAGTTGACAGTCCGTCCGTCAGTCACGTGGCCTTCAACCAATCTCGAAGCTTCCATTATTTCCATCCGTCCGGCCGTCGTAAGCTTGGCAAGCTCTAACTTTTGACGGACGACGGAAGAAAGTACAGCCTACTAAAAATGGTGCTGATCGTTTCAAAGGTTTCATTTTAATATCATCAAGCGCGGCGACTTTGTGACAGCAGGGGTGACTTTGTGCTACTCACTATCTGTTATTTTTAGATTATTTGAATAAAAAGTTAGTAACTTGAATTGAATATTATAAACTACCTACATATTTAAACTATCCATTCAAAAAATTAAATTTATCAACTAAACAACCAAAAAATAAACATTGCTAGTGGCACGAAGTCCCCCGCAGTTGACACAAAGTAACCGAGCTTGACGGTATGAAAGCTGTGAGGTTTGTTTTATTTTATATTTTTCTTGCGTGTACTGCAAATTCATGAGTTTAAACTACGTTAGTAATAATTCTGCAATACGGAAAACATTAAAACACTAACAGAAATTATTTTCTTTACATAATAATTACCAAATTAAAAAGTTTTTTTTTAGTAAATACTATGCTCGCAATTTCAATTATTGGAGAAAAACCGCAGTTATATTTTATAACAGTCATCATAGACTAGTAAGTAAATCTGTAAAAATAAGTAAATTTTTGAGGGGAACTTTTCACGACCCACAGACGTTTTCTGCTTGTACATTGGTAACATTACATATTAAAGGAAGAACGACGGACGGATGTCGGATTGCTGCAAATCGCTAGCTTTGTAGACGGACCGTCGACGTGCGGACGGGTGGACGACTGACGGATGCGACGGATGATTGTAACTCCACCTTAAAAACCGTTGCGACGGGCGCTTTTATGACTTTAGACGAAGAAGCATTTTCACAACACATGTGCCGGCCGGCGTAGCTCCTCATCGATTTTCACCTCTCACACATAAACACAACCTCCACTATGCGGCCGCCTTAGGGTGTCCAAGTGCGATAAAATCATAATTTTATATTTATAGGAATTATTGTTAGTTTTATAGACGATACTTGTGAGAACAGTTTCCTCTTACAAAACAATTTTCATTGGCATTGTTTTCTCATAACGGTGCGTCAAAGTCAAAATTGGCATGTTCTGCTGCCATGCCATGGATTACGTAAGTGAAATAATTCACAGTGAAATAACATGCCATGTGCTACGTAATAAAACAATTTTAAACAATCCCGTGAACTGTTTTTGTATTTGAAAAATTTGCATAGCTTTCAACTTTTTTCCTGAACATTTGCGATGTTTTTAAGAATGCAAAATTGTACGTCCTGGTCTTTTAAATACCTTACTGCATAGTTCATGGGATGTGATATCACAGTGAGTTATTATATTCAAGTAGGTTAGTTGGTTTTCGCTATCTGCATGGCAGCAGAACAAGCAAATTTTGACTTTGTCGCGCCGATACGAGAAAACTATGAAAGCTAAAATTGTTTTGTAAGAGGAAACTGATCTCACAAGTATCATCTACAAAACCAACACTACTTCATAAAGAAGTAAAATTATGATTTTATCGCACTTGAACACCCTTTAGAACTCTGGACCAATAGCCAACCTGTATGAAAACACTAACGGACTCCCGCGCTGCCTTGTTGGTCGTACCATTGAGTATGGTCGTACAACTGGCCACTCACTGAAGCAGCAGCCAATGAATGAAAACTGTGGAGGACAGAGTTTACCCAGTACTATGGAGATTAGCCGGCTTGTCATTGGACCTGCGATATTTCTGGGTCTCTAATTCTAATAACAGGAGTTATATTATGTACTGAGACGAGCAAATACTGTTATATGAGGTTTGGTAAGAAAAGAGTACTTTTGAAATTCTGGTTACTGATATTTTTTCTTATAAAATAATTTGAGGTTTCCTGCTAGTTTAAATACAGCCGAATTAACCTGTGTTTCATTCAAAGTGTGTAGATTGCACTCTACTACAGGTCCGTACTGAGGTCAAAAAACATAAAAAATTTTAATTACTATTTTATCCAGATATTCTTCATAAGTGCTGACTTATAACGAGCAACCTATATACAAATATGAAAAACTGAAAGAAGATGTATAACTAATTTCTTTCGAGTGTTTTTTAAAATGAAAATACTTAAGGGTTTACGAGATCACAGTTTATAGTTTCACATAAACATGTTGCGTGAAGGTGACTTGTATTATGCATTTGTATTAGATCTTTGAAAAGCAATACAAAATACCTACACGTTACACACACATTGGTAGGACCGTACCACCCCCTCATTTTTCTCGAAGTTGTACACCACAATAGTGGCTGTGCAAATACTTACGACCAATGTAATCATCACAATACCTTTCTTATTGTCTGTTAGATTAAATTTTTGTTCGGTTAAACGTCGCTTTGTAAGGGTGGATATCTCCCTTTCAAGTTACTGTACGATATTTTTCGTATGTAATGTTTTCTAGCCCATTTTGGATAGAGCAATTGAGCACTTCCAAACACAATGTACGCAGTAGAGCATATGCTCTCCTGGTACTCTATCGCTTCAGCCAAAGCTTCGCGTGTAGATTTCACGAAAACTATGAGACCTAGACAGTTGCAATAAGAGGACCATTTTTATTACAAAGCTCGCATTACTCAATAAAACATTGTCAAATGTTCCTCTATCCCGACGGCACAAACGTTTAGTCCACTTAGAGGGTGGCCACCCCTGTTATTTTAGCAATGGCTGAAGGTATCCGTCAGCATTTTATGTGGTTTTGAAGACTATTATAACGCAAATCAATGTTCAGAGTATTGTCGTTCTACATGATTCTGTTTCCGATATTTAAAATTAAACGCAAAATAAATTATTATCAAAATATATTTTGACTAAGAATTAGATTCTGTTTATTGGTCGAACGAAACAGATAATATCGTGAGTTAACGTAAAATAATTACACTGGAACCAGTGTTGAAATTGAGTGTCATAACAATTTAAGTTACACTTTTTGACGTGACATACCGCAGTGTAAATTATCTCCAAAACTTGGCGGGTATCGATTTAGTAATTTTCGAGACATGACATAAATGAGTTCCTAATTCATATAATCCTATATCTTCCGAAACGGTATATCTAAAACTTTACATTATTCTAAGTGCAGTGCATAGCTGTTAAACTGCTAAAATTTTATATTTGGAAATAATCAGTTATATAGTTTCCAAATTTTACGTAATACCCTACATTTTTAATTACAACAATTTTGAAAGAAAGAATCTCAAATGGTCTTAAAATACTAATATCAGATGTACTACCTAATTAGTGTACACATACCGAGATATAGGATGAACAATTCGTGGGTTTGGGACCCACAAACCCACGCGAGTTTGCGCGCTCACACTCACTCAGGCTCACCAAAACACACATGTTAAAAATAACACACTTTAAAGCACATACACGCCAAACACTTACACACAACACAACACTCACATGACAAACAACATACATGCCAAAAAAAAACCAGCACACCACACAACATGCCAAAATACCAACACGTCAAAACAACAACAAGAAATCTAAACACTAACACATCGAAACTCCAATTCACCATGACACCAACACGCCAGGACACCATCACACTAAAACACCAACATGCCAAATTACAAACATGACACAAAACGTTTAAACATTAACAGATCAAAACACGAACACGCTGTAACACGTCAAAACACCAACATACTAAAACACAAACATGCCACAAAACATAATAATTCCAACATGCCAAAACAACGTCACACAAAAACACCAATACGTCAAAAAACACGAACACGCCACAACACGTCAAAACACCAACATACTAAAACATCAACATGCAAAAATACCAACACACCAAAACACGCACACTGTGGTGTAATTCATCACCCTTGTACTAACTTCACAAATAATTAAGTAAAATAAATTTTGACAACTTCATGATGTATGCAAATTTAATTTCAAACTATGTATTTTATTTGTGGAAACTTTTCGGAAAAATTGTGTGTAAGACTAAACTTACAATACCGTATTAAAAAGTTCCTAGCCTCACCCATTTCTCTCGTTCACTACAGACAAAAAAAAAATTAACTGTCAAAATAAGAGTATGTACATTTTTTTGTTTAATGTTCAAAGCACCGCCAAAATGAGACTTCTCAGTATTTAAACCTCTGGGTTTACCAAACACGAAAGAGAAAAAAAAATTCACTGCTTAGTTTAGTTTAATAAATATGACTTTTGTGATGGCGTTATAAAAAATAATTTGGACTTTCATGCAGGACAAAAAAAAATCTACGGGAGCAGTTCATTTGCACTGACTGGTAGCTGGCTTACATATTTCCACGGCGTCGTTGACATGGTGATGCAGCATGGAAGTCTTGCTTGTAATTTCACTAATAAAATATAATTAGCTGGCACAGGTGCGGCCTCTTCTTACATGCCGACGTACCAAATGACTACTACTTTAAAGACTTCTCTCCATCGTGTTCCTAGTGTAGGATGGCAGTCGTACAATTACATATTATTTTATCACAGAAAATCAAGACTGCTGCAAAATGGTGAAAATTCTTGGAGAAGAAGCTTCTAACAAAATCTATACTTTCAAAAGTTCGTACCAAATTCTCCAAAGCTCATACAAAAATAAAGAGCTAGGATAAAATATCACTAAGCATAGAGAACTTAAAAATTTGGCGACAGTACATAACACTAAACTGAAACAAACAGAAAATAGTATTTCTATAACGAAGAAGCAAAATAAAATTATATGTGTGCAGTTAACCATAATTAAACCTACATTATTATTGTAAATATTAGTTGTATTTGGGCGAGGAATTACATACTAGGTAGGCCTAATAGTGGGCATTAATTAATCTCAACACTAAATATAGCAACCTGTAATGTTACTATTACAATACACCAAAACACGTGCCAAAATGTACTCATGCAAAAACATACACCACACACACACACGCACACACTTTTTTCTGTAATAATAAACACAAACGTCAATATTCAGACATGCCAAATCAGACACACGCTAAAAAACGCCAAAATACTGACACACTCGCTAACACACACGTGAACGCAAATATATAGATACACATGTCAATATTTTCTTCTTCAGAAAGAATGCTTAAAAAATTAAAGCTATCTAACGTGTTTCGAATTTGCGAGAACTTGTCTCCAGGACTTGTACTCATGTAAAAAAAAACAGTGCTTCGACTTATTTTACTATAAAGTTGCGCAAGAAAATTATTTCCAGTAACTTGCTTTGTTTTACTGGTGTTAACGTTAAAAAATTCACAGTTCTAGGAATAAATAGTATTTCTGTACTTGTTTAGATGGGCTCTTTATTCTTGCTACAAAATATTTTAAGGGCGCGGTCTACCACAATTTTCATAACCATTTTTTATATTTTATTTGTATTAGATATTTTTTTTATTTTAGACACAAAATGTGACTAAATTTGGCTCTTATGAAATTTTTTTATCTCTCATAGTTTTCGTGTAATGGCTTGTTAAATTAATATTTTGCACGTTTCCGTATTAACGACCACGCAAAAACCAACTGATATACCAAACTAAAAAAAAATCACAGTGGATGAAGACATTACAGGCTACAATGACATGCTCTTAGAAATAAAGAATAAAAATCATTTGTATTTTTTTTAAAAAATTATTGAATTTTTTAAAATTTTTATTTACAGTTTCAGTATTTTTTTTAAATACAAATAATTTTTATTCTTTATTTTATGAGCATGCCATTGTAGCCTGCAATGTCTTTATACACTGTGATTTTTTTCAGTTTGATATATCAATTGGTTTTCGTGTGGTCGTTAAAACGGAAACATGCAAAATATGACTTTAATAAGCAATTACGCGAAAACTATGAGCTATAAAAAAATTTCATAAGAGCCAAATTTAGTCACATTTTGTGTCTAAAATAATAAAAAAATATCTAGTACTAATAAAAAATAAGAAAAAATGTTGATGAAAATTGAGGTATACCGTGCCCTTAACGAGAGATATTGTGACGTCGCATAAATAATTACATTACATACAGCTGTAAACATGAAAACTAGCTAAGTTATTTTTGACTCAGATACATTGGAAATCCCTGCCATATTTGTAGCACTTTAAAAGAACAAAGTCCCTAAATTCTTTTCCTCTTTTTGTTTCTACGGGCGGAAAAAGTCATAAAGAGAAATGTGTTTTTGCGAAGAAACCGGCAGTCTGGACAGGACGGCGTTTTCTTTCTCTCTCCTTCTCGTTCTCTCAGGTCCTTCTCAATTTTCCTTCTGGGTATCGGCCTATCTCTGTCTCATTCACTCGATGATAATAACGATCAGACCTAGGAGCCGCGCGATCCAATATATAACGTGGGGCCCAACCTCGGCTTGTCGAATGCCAAGGTGGAAGGAGGCCACGGAAGTGGAGGATTGTGCGGAAGAGGAGGCGAAGGAGGGGCTGGCAGCAAGAGAGTGGGCTATATCAGTTTTCCACATCGCGTTCCAGTTATTATTGTTTTGCTTCGTAGTTTGATATACGTGTTTTCTTTCCTATCGACCCCCCTCTGCGTCTGGCGAGGAGTGGGGGTTGTGTGGGAGAGGCATCGAGCTGAGCGCAGAATTCCTGATTTACTGGCACTTGGCGGGCAGTTACGTACCCGCGGGGCTATATAGATGTACGCCTCCTCCCTCTACAATCGCTCGTACGCCAGGGGCACAAGAATTCCTACATCTTCGGCAACACCGCTTCTCCCTTCCCTACTACCCAGCCTTACAGGAGGAATACGAAAATGTGACGAATACAAAATGTCCAAAAACAAACGCTAGATAAGCATTCCACGTGAATCCTGGGCTAAATTTAAAACAAAAATTTTTGCGGAAAAATGTTGTGCGATGACATTTTATACCTACAATGTGCAACACATCACTGTCGTTAGTCGCCTCTTGCGCTCCACAGATGTCGTATCTAACTTATACCAAATACCCTTGAGACCAATACCGGACAGCTCTATGTAAATACAAAGTGTAAGTTTGGGAAAATAACCTAGCGGTATGAGGTGAAACTAACACATATTTTGATATTATGTTTGTATATTTATTGTATTTTGTTATTTTAACATGATTTATTCCATTTTTACGTATATATATTTTTTTTCCATGCAACGAAAATATGTTTCACTTTAAGGGTAATTTTCACCCACTGAAAGGAAAGTTATGCTGGTAACTTCTTATTGACATTAAAATTATAAAAGACAAAAAAATGAAGTCGAAAATATGCTGTGCTTTATAATTTCGATGAAAATATTTTTGGTAGCTGCAAAACATTTTGATGACATTTAAATTTTAATTTTAAATTAGAGTAATAATTAATTGATTTGATTAAATTTTTTTTCCACTACGTTCAGACATAATGATTATTTTTTTCATACCACAAACATATGCAATATTTTAAAAGTATAGGAATTATTTTTTTTTACCCTTGAACGTTCTTAACATCTCGGTTGTCGATATTGATATCACAAGAGATGTAACTACTTGTTCTTATAGACAGTAAACGGAGAAGAAATTCGCAATATGCTTAAGTGAGTAACTCTGCAATAGTTTACTCGAAATTATTTCGGAAAACCATATAGAAAACTGAAATATTGCTGGCTCTACACCTACCAGGAATTGAAACCCGCTGCCTTCCAATGTGAAAAGTAATGGATATTCTAACATAATATTTTTTCTCACAGTCCAATATTTTGTTTATGTGTAGCAGAATTTATATATAGTTAAGACGTAATTCAGAGTAGTTGGTCAAACGTCTTTCTTCCAAGCTAATCTCAGGCAGGTCTTTGAAGTAAAGACATGTCTGTTTAATTCAAACGTTTTATAAACACTGCCTTAGTTAATAATATTTCTGGATTCTGAAAACATGCCCATTTAATGCTAATAAATTGAACTCAGTCTTTTCGTGGAAAGTTTCTGATTCAACTAAATGCTACTGAGCGGTTTTAGGCCTCTTTCCCGAAGGGAAAAAGTAGGCCTTCGAGATCACCTTCCCGTCTGTATGTTTTATTTATGTATGTCCGTGTGTAGGCCTATACGTGTGTCCTCCTTGAACTCAGTGACTGAAATGCTTCAAACTTGGTATACACATAGTTCTTTGTAACCTGACTCGACATTTTTTTTTCTTCGTATATGAAGCATTTAAACGTTTCTCGATCAACTGAAGAAACATGTCTTCGAATTTGATTAAAATCGGTAAACATGTAGTGGCATTACTTCTGAGTATTTTGTTCACTCTCTGTTTATATTTTCAAATTAGCCACCAATAGAAATTTTTTGAATTCACGAAATATCTTAAGAACCATTTTTCGGAATTTTTTGAACCTCGGTACACATACAGTACATAGTACTGTGACGTGACTTAAATGATTTTTTCCATGCCGTATTGGTTTTATAAAAAAAATTACTTTTGAAAATGTATGACCAAGCGAGGTATATAAAGGAAAATCTTTTTATAAATGCTTTTATTCTATTCGCATATAGTTGTTTAAAAAATTACATAAGTATTATGTTTTTTGTTTTGTTTTTGCCATCTTTCTTTAATATAAAAATAATTGCATTGAGAACAATTTTTTGGTATAAACAAGGTTTACCAGGAAAAATTTGTCAAAATCTCATCAAACTTGGTGCACTTGGAGGTGAAGTGCAGAGATTTTGGTCAACGCTCAACATCTGGATCTTCAGCGCTTGTGAAAAATAATATAAGGTGAGTATGAAGCTATGCCGGAATGAAGGAGCGGGGAAAATGGGAGGACGTAGAGAAAACATGCTGCACAGCGGCATTGTCTGACATGATTCCCATGTGTGAAAATCCAGGGACTGGCTCCGTATTTCATTGTATATTATTTGTTTATTCCATTGCATTATGCACCGAATTGTTTCTTGTAATATTTTACTTATTTTATTGTTTTACTTACTGTATTGTTTTACTTGTTGCATTGTTTTAATTATTGAATTATGTTATATATTGTTTTTTTTTACTTGGTAGTGAAGATTACTGTATAAGAATATGTTAGACACGGCAAATTGTAAACCGGTTTTGGAGCTGAACTTTGTTCGTGTATAAATAAATAAAAACGAACCCGGATCGCCTTGGTGGAAGGCGAGTGTTTTAGCCACTACACCAACCGTGACCCCTTAGTACAATTAGTACACATATTGGTAAGGTGACTGACTATACTTTAGTAGTTTTTGTTCCTACCGAGATTCGAAGTGGTATCAATTTGTACATTTTTTGATCAGACGAAATATCTCAATAGACTATCCAATTTTTTTTAATTTCATAAAACTTGTAAAAATTATAGTAGCAATCATAGTATGATGGCTTACCTTTATTTTCTTACTGTAATATAATTATTTCTATACGGCAGTTATTCGAACATTTTTGATAGTTCAAGATATCCGAAGAACGATTGTTCAGAATTTCATGTAACTCGTTATTAATAGTATACTGCGGTAAATGACTTAAATATTTTGTTCATGCTGTGTTAATTTTTACACAGTGGCGACAATTTTTTTGTGACATAGGATATTTTAAAAAAATCAACATGAATTTAATTTCACATGGTATACATACTGTACCTAGTAGGACGTTTCATTTTTACGTATTTGAATCATACTTTATTCCATTTTTTGATTTGCTGAGCCTTTAAAATATTTTATTGCATGAAAAATCTGAAGATAGTATCCAAAAATTGCATCAAACTCGATACTCGTTCAGAAGGTAACGTAATTTCAATGTTTTTGGTGTCATGTTGAGATAAGTAATCTACATTTCTCTAATTTCTATGATGGTACGACGTGAATACATATTTTTAATACAAGTATTTTAAGAACTACAGTACTGATCGATTGCAAATTTGATATTTACAACCTTCTCTATCTAAATATTTATTTAAATAGTATATTGTTGTAGGTCACTAATTAAGGAATAACCAAGAGAAAATATTAGCTAGTATTTTATATTTTAAATGTACGTAACAGATTTTAAATTAAGTGTGAATTGCACTCGCATAGAGAAAAATAGGGTCGTTAGTTACGTTGGTAAATTTTTTGTGTGTTTGTAATTAAATATCTCTACATGTGAATTCATATTTGTATCCAGGTATGCTACATTTAAGGACATTCTTTCCAACAAAACCGTATGTTATTTACGAACAAGTGCGAATAACCTACTTTACACGGGCATCGAAACCCTTCAAGTTCTGTGTGAGCTGGAATGTTATACTTTGTGTGTGGCTGGTCTTGTAGTGGTACGCCTTGGACATACGCAACTCCTGCAGCATCTCGTGTATTGCACGCTGCATACACGACACACTTGGCTGTAACATATATAAAAGTATAGTATAAGTGGGTACCAGAAGACAGGGCACGACGCTTCGAGACCATGCTTCTAATTGGGCGCCCGTAGACCTCTGCAGAACCTTGACTTATGACATAAAATTAAGCAGTGACGGAATGTCGCCGACCAATGCCAATGCCGGCGATGTTTCCACATGAGGAATATTGGAGGACGACCATGCCCGGTTAATAGAACACCCGCATGTGTGACGAACTAAAGGCCGCATGAGCCAGTAATATGGTGGCATTAATGAATGTGAGGGCAGGGCAAAGACTAGGAAGATATGGTGCTATAAGGGTGACCTTGAATCGCGCATAAAGTTCTGCAACGCTACAACGAGTTAAGCACTGAACTAGCATGCAAGATTCCCACCGATCCACTTTTACTGTGGGACTTTAAGTTGTGACCATATATTTTGACTCACGAACTGTCTGTAGCAAAGTTCAGGGAAAGATTCTGAGTTTCGCATGCATACGATTAGTACATTTTGAAGTACGACAGACTGAAAATGCCGTTATCAAAAATGTTCGAGGGTTTCTAAAAAAACATTGTTTTTAATGATCATGGCGTATAAACAATGATATCCTGTACTTTTCCGAAGTGCATTTTCTTTCGCTAACATTTACTAATTGGCACATGTGGAGCAGTTTAAAAAAGAAAAGTACTTACCAGCGCATTACCAAACTTTAGAAGGGCGTGGCAAGCGACGCCCTTGATATGTGCAGTTTTCAAACTACCGTCTCTTGAAAATTGATTCGAGCACTTGAAGCAGCACGACATCATACACTCTGATCTCTTCTGCAATCAAATCTCTCGGGCTGAACATGATGACTTTGTTGCCTATCAGCACTGTCGTTAACTGGACTCCATTCTCTTCACAGTCACCGGTAAGTCTTCGTGCATAATATCTGCTCAACGGAAAATATATCTGGGTATTTAACGTTTGCTTGTCAGCGAGAATGAACCAATGTGTAGTTAGTTTCCTCCAATAAGTATTATTTATATAAACTCTTTAACTAACATTCTTGGTGTTAATTTTTTTAAGTTTTATATATTATATTGTTAAAATTCAAGTGTATGAGCTAAATAATATTATCAAATTTGAGGTATTGATACCCATCACTGTCAGAAACAATTGTTTGCATAACTTAGTTCAAATTGTGTCTACTTGACTACTGAATCATGTAGGGATTAGATAATTCAATATTGTACACGCGATTCAGTACTTTCTATAATCATATCGGAATCATTCGTTTATTAAATAAAAAAATATAATTAAAAGGTCATCTCAAACTCGTTTTTTTTTCGTGACGAAACAAGAGATATATCAGGAAGGCTCTATAAGATTGTAATCTAGCCTGGTAAATAGTTTATAACTTTGCTGTACGCATATATTACTCAGGGTTTCGATAACGCAGCTGACTGAGTCCAGCTATTCCTGTTCAGTTACGTTCCTTCTCCCATGGGCAAAGTGTAACGTGGATGCGCACGACACCCGTCTGCTTCAGAGAAACTCAAACAAAAACTTGCAGGTTATGGTTCGATTGAGTCTCTCTGTGAATACTAGAGATGGCAGGTACGTCGAGAACTCGTGATTATTGGATGGTTGAGGTGATCCTGTGAATCTAGCTGATCAACTGCACATGACGGTACGACGTGAAGAGGCTCCAGGGAGTTCTTTTCATCCTCAGTTAACTGGCCACATTGAATAACTAGCTGCGTGTATTCGCGCCAAGAGTATCAGCTGCAACTTCTTTCTCAGGGACCTGTCAACAACTAGCATACAATGAGTCGCTCAGTTGTTTACGTGATTTTGTCAAGAAAAGAAACATATCACCATCGCCATTATAACTTTGAAGCGTGCAGATACAGTTAGAGTTTTGACAGATTAAAAACACTGCCCTTTTAAGTAAACATTGATACCAAATTAGCTCTTCCATTAACGATCACCGATCACTTTTTTTTTTTTTTTTTTTTTTTTTTTTCATTTTGGGTGTCACAGAAAATATAATTTATGGTTTGATTAGTACTTGTTATTTAAACTAGACACTTGAGTGTATGAAATGAATATCCGTAGGTACGTGACACAAACAGCAAGTTACATTATGGTTCATCATCAGCAACCAATAATAATTTTCTGGGCAAGAGCTTTCTTCGATTATGTACCAACGTCAGGCCTTATACAGTACTAACTACTTAAACATCTTCAGTCGCAAAAATGTTTTAGTTCGCTAGTTCACTGGATTTGGTGATAGCGTTTAATACATATGTTTCATAATTGAAGAAATTTTGTGAGGAAATAATCACTTCGAATATGGACTCAAGAATCTTCAAGTTAACCTATCACACTACCGATTTAAAGCGGGTAGTATTCTTAAGTTCTTCACGCTCAGTCATGTATACGCAGTTTACAGTAAACCGGACTCTTTGTTTTAATGCCCTACACAATTTTTACTTTAATTCAGTCTTACTTTTTCCACCACTCGTTAATATAAATATTTCCATGTGACTAAAGCATAGTTTATACATATGTTTTACTCAAAGTTTAATATACGAGGTGCAGTAATTATGTATATTGGGTGTAATGTCTCTTTGGAGGGCCGGAGCCTACTTTGCCTTTGAATGACTGGTTTTTAACCAAGCAGTTACTATCGGCGACGCGACTATAATTTTAAGACTTCATTGTGAATTTTAACCTTTTCAGAGAGTCTAGCACTTGATTTCCAGGGGCGTGAATCCAAGAAGAATATTTGTCAGATCTGTGAATGTGTTGTTTCTGCAGCCACCTAGTTATTGAGACATGGATGGTAGCAGTTTCATCGATATTGAGCCTACACATTTAATGATTCATGAAGAACGTATTATCCGTTGTTGAAGACACAGTCATAACGAATCGAAATAGCCACGTGGGAGATAATGGGAAATCTAAATACTAAAGTGATCTAAAACTCTCGCCGTGACCTTCTTCTGTGACGGGAACACGACTATGCAAGCAAGTTTATCCTTAACACGTAAATATAAATGAATTTGCGTTAAACCAACTCAGGAACAGTTATAAATTAAATATGACATCGCTAACCAAACATCAACGGAATTTTTTTTCTGGATAAGTCAATATTTAAATATGTCAATTAATTTTCATAAACAATAGTACTGATTTATGATAGTGAATTTTACTTAACAAGGTAAATTATGTATATATGTATGCAGAAGTAAAAGACGGGTATCATAGCTGTTTGCTCAGATATGTTGTTTGGCTTTGTTTTGTTACGTCTTTCTATTAAAAACTATACTATAAATAAAATTCGTTTAACAAAGGCCAGGATGAATTCACGTGTCTGCAACAAAATTGTCGAATATCCCTAAGGAAACGATTAGTCAAAACATCACGTCTGTGGAATACCCACAACATTAAATGGTACAAATTACACTTTGGATAGCATTTTCACTTATTTTCTCTTTCGTATTACTTCAGTAATATTAGATTTGTCAATAGCAATATCAGTCAGCTCTAAAATGAATCTGAATTGTCCATTCCACCGTGAGTATTGAAAATTCCGCCTTGTATTACGAAGTACATTTTCATAATATTAATAGGCATTGCCCGAATAGATGTCAAAACCTACTGAAGCCATTGGAAACAGAATATAGGTCTACCAGTAGTTTTTCATTGTTTCGGAGAAACAGTCCCCTGCGGCTTTGCTCGTGAGTATTATTCATAAGTGATAATATTTACTGTAATTTAAAAAATATCTTTGTACCCAGATTGGTACTTCAATCTATTGTTAAAATGTCCAAGCGACTAGTTGAGCTAACTCTGCATCAGGATAAGTAACTATAGCTGTTCATGCGAAAAGCAGTCTTAAGTTTGTCCCTGCCACTAACGACGACTTCATCTGGGCCTTATTTATATCACTTCAAAGTTGACGTTGTGGGGTAGTTATAAGACGCTTAAATATAATAGGTTAATCGAATGAAACGTATCTGATTAACCTGTGCACAACAATTGGTGACGGTGCCCTCAATTACATATTATAAAAATAATCGTTTGAAGTTTAATGTTATTAGAAAGTTTTGGTGGGAAAAGGTTTCGCGAAAACGTATTTGGTGCCCCAAGCTTGAGATTAGTGAGACGATATAATATGCGAGCTGATGTTGTCGAGGAACCTAAGTGGAAAGTGAACTTCATAATCCATTTTACCTATTTTAAACGACTACATGCAAATTGCACTAATTCAATCTGCCTTGCAGTTTTCGTGTGTGAGAATTGAACGTTCTTACGCAGCTTCTAACAGAATTCGAGCCCAGAACCTCCCGGAATGTAGACCGGAGACACAAACAACTGCGTCACGTAACGCCGAAATTATTCATGAAAACCAATTTTATTTAAAAAATAAAATATTCATGTCCTATGCTCCTAGAGGTTGTACAACATCACGTCTTGGTAGGTTACTATAGACTGAAACTACTACATAATTTATTTCTCGATGGTCGTACTTGCTTTTTGGATCGTCTGCCTTGAAAATTTGAACTTCTTAGTTTTGTTCTTAATAATAAAGTCATCTTATAAGGTAAAAAAACTTACATATAATTTTTTAAATACTTACGTAAGCATCACCCTGATGCAAACAACACTCAATATCTCTACTAGTTATGTAGATATCGTGGGTTGATGGAAAACAAAATGTGTGCATTTTATGTCGAATTTCGAAATGTTTTAATTTAACAGCTTAAATATTTGTACAAATATCCAAGTGAAGTGAAAATCACGACGATACATCTTTCAGTTGAAAGAAAATCGATCATTAATTAAAAATCACCTATCAACTCTTTACAGTACTGAGAGATCAAACTATTATAAATATTAAAACCTTATTGCTGCCATTTGCGTAATCATCATCCTGAAGCAAAAATAAACTGAATATCTCGATGGATTCTTTATGTATCGAGGATCTTTGAAAGAACTGTGCAATGGGAGTGCATGACTGGATTTATTTGCTTGGACATACTCCATTGCGAAATAAATGGATGTCAAAAGACAACTAGAAATAAGACAAGAAAACATCAATAAGCAGAGTATGCTTTGTCATCAGGATACATACACAACATGACATTCCAAAACTGGAATCGGGTCAGGTAAAACAAGAAACAAACCGATAATAAATTAAATAACAAAAATTAAAAAAAGAAGCCGAAGTTGACACGCGACACAACGATGAGACGAAACAAAAACCAAATAGATATCAGACACTAACAGAAATACAGCAAACGACACAACGATGAGACGAAACAAAACACAAAGATGTCAGACACAAACAGAAAAAAAAAAAAAAAACGACACAAACTATGTGACGAAAAAAAAAAACAGTAGTTTTTCAGACAGTCAGTATTAACGACGTTTCGGGAACTGGAATCCGTTCCCGTCATCATTGATGTTTTCTTGTCTTATTTTTAGTTTTCTTTTGACAGTCATTTATTTCGCATTGGAGTATGTCCAAGCAAATAAATCCAGTCATATATCGAGGATTTATCTAAAACACATTCCAAGTCATCTCACCTCCTAAGAGACTGAATTTCGAAATAACCTTGTATCACAATTTAGACTACTTAACTGGAGTCTCTTGTACGTGTAAAACACGACAATAGCACATTGGATAGATATATATATACATATTCGGTAATATACGGTTAATTAAAAACACTTTTAATCACATTTCACCCCTTTTCACCTCCTTAGGTGGCGAATTCAGAAAAATTTCTGAAATAAATTTTCAGGTATTTGAGTAAACATAAATCTTAAACAAAAATCACGTCGCTATGTAAAAATCAATGGGATCGATACATCGATTGTTAATCGAAATCATATTTTACCCTTTTTTTTAACCTATTTGGGGCTACATTTGGAAAAATATATTTAAATAGTATTTTGGATATTTACTAATGCATCGATCTAAAGCAAAGGACACTTCGGTATCTCGATTGGTTCGATAGATATGAAGGAATAATTTAAAACATAATTTTACGTATTTTACCTCCATAATTAAGGAATTTTGAAATTTCTAGGAGTCCTGTCATAGACTTTTGTATACGTAACAAATTGAAGAAAAACTCATGACGATAGTCAATTGTGTTTCAGTGATATAGATGATTCATAAAAAACACCTTTTGCCCCTTTTTACCGACTGAGAGTTGAATTTAAAATAGTCAAAACTACTTCTTGGGTATTTACGTAAGCAACATTTTGAAGTGAAAATCAACCTTCTATCCCGAAGGATTCGATAGATACAGATAGTTAATCGGAAACATATTTAAGGTCTTTTCACTCCCTTAAAGGTTGAATTTCGAAAAAAAACATTAAATTGCCTAGATACTATTCGTTTTTATGTGTGTCATAATAAACTTATTATCACAATTATAGTTAGAGCTCTATCGATTACTCTTCGGAAACAGATTTCACCCCTTTTTACCCCCTAATTGGTCGAATTTCGAGAAATCCCTTCTTAGGCCTACTACTCGCCTATGACCTGCAGGAAACCCACACAAAAAATTCACGATTCTAGTTTCAGTCGTTTGGGCTGCAGTTTGGTATGTCAGTCAGTCAGTCAGTCAAACTGTTAATCGGTGTTCTCTTTTATATATATAGATAACTATTAGTAATTAATTAACAACTACTTTTTCTGATTTATACTGCAGGTATTCCAAAAGTTACGACACTGCAGGACAGCAGTGTTTAAATGGCGTACAACCCACATATTTAATTTAACTACTAACCTAATTATAATCATAGAAACCACCTTTCAGTTACAATACGAGCCACGATCAAATCATTTCTGGAATCGCCTAAATGTGGTTCGTAATGTCAACGGTACTGGAAGCCGTAATAATATAATTGTTTCCGTAAATATAAATACAGCCCTTATTTCGTTTCTGAATTCTTAGGTACTCTGTGGCTCTGTTCTTATGGTCATGGATACACTATTTACACCGGATATAATTGATTATGGAGGTGTAACCAAATTAGCTTAAAGGCTGGTTAATCGGAGGAAGGCTTCAATACATCCTTCAAAATGTCTGCTACAAGGAATTCGAAACGTCTGGGGATGTAATAAACAGACGTTGCATGGACGCAGAAACGTACCAATCTCTCTCTCTCTCTCTCTCTCTCTCTCTCTCTCGCTCTCTCTCTCTCTCTCTCTCTCTCTCTGTATATATATAACATAATTTTGATTGTGGTTAAGTATGATAGAAAATTTGATAATTATAAATTTTGTCAGAAATCAATAATCAGTAATAATCAGTAATTTGTATTCTCTTTGAATCATCATTGACAATGCCGCGACCAAGATGATCGAATCTTTCCCGACAAAGCATGTTCACGGATAGGAAGACCATCTGCGTTGTTTGTTCTTGCGCCTGATAATAAAACAAATGAAGAATGCAACATATGCACCAAAATACATGAAAAATAAAGAATCATTAAAATACTTAATCCGAAATCTGCTTACTTATTGCCTCTAAGGCGGAACAGAGTTCGCAGGGCCAGCTAGTAAAATATAAAATTCTTTCCCTGGTAACATTTCTGGCAATGTAAAGTGTTTTAAGCTTGCATGCCTAAGTGAAATATATTATAATTACAAAATAAATACATTTGACTTGAAGACGTAAGTAAGCCTTAAGGTGCATCGTCACCGGAGCTTGAATTGTGTTGCAAGGAGCTGAAATTATTTTATTTTTCTACAAAACTACTAGACATGCAATAAATTTATTTATCTTCGAAAATAAACACATTCCAAACAATGTCACTATAGGTTAACAAATCCAGAGCGATTTTCATAAACACGATTTTTGTGCCTTTCAAAACACATAGATTTCAGTTCCTGAAACAGCAGTTTTCGTTTTTTGAAACCTGTGTTCTCTGTTGTCCTATAGTCATTTGTGTGTTGTCCGCTAACGTCTTTGTCGATTATTATTATGTTTTCACATTCAGTGTTTGTTTCCGACTGCTTGTTATGTTGGTGTTTTATGGCAATCTGACTGAATTTCCTACTCGGGATTTCTGGGCATCCCTTTCTGACTGCTATGTAGGTATGATGTCTTATAATTCATTGTATGTTGTCAACTGTTGTCTGTCGAATCTCAATATATTTTTACTTTCAGTGTTTATTTATTTTTGTTAATGTTTATATTTACGTGTATTTGATATTTTGCAGTTTGACTGGACTCCCAATTTTGTTTCCTGAATACAAAAATAAATAAAATATTTCGTCAAGTACACTAGTTGTTTTCTTTACGATCAACTGTCTTGTTGTCTTCGTGGGTTGCATGTTTAATGTTTTACACGTTTCAGCAACAAATCACATAAGCAGTGTTGTATGATCACAAACCCGTGCGTTCTTATTGCATATAGGCATTGTAATCGTGTAGTGAAAGAAGGTGTTGTCGAGTCTGGCCACTTGTACAATAGTTAAAAATGGTGATTTATCACGAGATGACTAAGACTGTTTGATAGGCTTCAGTGTATTGTATTAATTTTCGACACTTTGATTTCAGTACTGGAGTGAGTCCCTATTTACAAAGGCCGATACTATTTCTGGTGCGCTATGATTGAACGTTTGTGATTGGTCTGTATACAGCTGAATGACGCAGCATAACCATCGTTCAAATCATACAAGACACAGAACGCTACGGCTATTCAGAGAATAAACACTAAGTGTGTACCTTACAGCTATCATTCTTCATACTAACGAATGTCATATTACTTATGTTATATTGATATTGTAAGCTGCTATATCCTTGTTTGTTCGTGCTCATAAAATACATGTAATAAAGTTACCTTCCACATAGATAATATTTGTGTGGTGTGATTTGTATGTAGCAATGGTAAAAAACAATGTGTAACATGCCTGCTTTATATTCATGTTCGATTTATTATATTTTCATTTCTGCTAACACAATATTTTGTGATTTAAGGCTAGTCATACTCTTCTATTGAGAACGTGTGCCATTACAAAATAATGTCTTCCTAGAAATCTTAGTATGAGACAAAGAAAAAACTAACGAAAAAATGGGAATACAAGCCTGGCTTGGCAGTAGTCAATACGTAAATAAATCAAAATAACAGAATGTATGTAATGTATTGTATACTAAAAATGTGTACCTTTTGTGTGCTTTTCAAATGCTGGCATGTTGGTTTATCTTCAAGAATGTCATATTGTACTTAAGTATAACTGTACTGAGCAGTTAATATGTGGAATTATCAAGTAAATGAGTTCATATTTGATAATTATGCTCTTTTTATACAAATCTGGGATATATGAAATATATATTTTGAAAATAAATAAATGTAGGTGTGTTTTGAAGGTTTCAAATTTTTCTACGGTATTCTAGAATAATTTACAAATTTCAAAGTTGCGCTTTCTTATGCTTCTAGAACTTTTATTAATTTATGCACTTATAAACCCTCGACGGAAAAAATAGGGTTGTAATTTTAAAGTGTGTATCTACATGTCTGCCTGTGGCATCGTAGCTCGTAAACGGATGAACCGATTTAGATTTAGTTTTTGGTTTGTTAGAAATGTGACTTGTTCGAGAGTGTTCTTAGCTTACGATTCAAGAAAATTTGCTTACCCGTTCGAAGATCATCAACTCTTTTCTAGTTGTTGAAGGGTTGTGAGCAACTTCTACTGGCGATCGATATCAGGAACTGACATTTAACAACGTGGTTGAACCATCGGCTGCCTAGATACCGCTAGTGCGCATGTCGCAATGCTTTACAATGCTAAAATATAGGAAGAGTCAGGTATTGTTCTTTAGCGTATATCGTATTACAGCTCTCGAAAAACATGTCACTCTAATATAACCGTCAAGTTCAATATTCAGTATAGTTATAGCGCAAATTAACCTATCCGCGCTTAATTTAAAATATACAAGAACATTTGATTCACCCAGGTATTATATCAGCCAGTGCTCCTTTGAGTAGGGTTGAAAAATTTTAGTAAAAAATGTTTTTAATTTAAATTTGAAACCCTAAGTTTCGAGTCACTACAAATGTATAAGGCACTGATACCAACTACCACATTCAAAAGCCGAAAATGTAAATTAAAATCTTACGTATCTTTGCTTTATCGGCAACAATCTTAAAACGAACGTATTTCGTACCGTGTTGTACACAGTTAAATTTTTTTCGTTTTAAACATAGGCCTACAGTATATTACGTGCAAACGGTGTATACTTGCTATATGAACGTTTGTGTCGTCGTCGACAGCTTCGTTTTGTGTTTCAATAAAATAATAAAATAAGTGTAAACTCTGCAGTTTTTGAATTTTATATATTTATAAATATTAATTTTGCAAGTTATGGAACAGAAACAACATAGCATGTAGTCAGGCTGTGGTTTGAAACACGATGTAGTTGGAAATTTACTATAAAGAGTGATAGCACAATATCCTGTTATATATATACCTGAATATTCACAAGGGATTGTGTTTTGGAAATCCAGTTTTCTACCAACAACTGCGAATAACAACCCCACAAACCTCAAGGGAGCAGATCGATACTTTCTCTGCACCGTCTTCACACCCACCGACTAAACCTTTATATCTTACATCTCATATTTTGACAGAAGCGTACATCTAATTAAGTAAGATAAATTATCAGACACTAAGAAACTTACTCGCCGTCATCACCCACTTACCTCACCTCACTTCTTAATATGAGCAAGAACACATAAATAGTGAAAATTTTACTCTGACAGGTCATTACACAACAAATTTTAGACATAACAGTTTATTGGACGAAAGAAGAAATACCGACCACTGCAATACTAGCTGATAAAACCAAAAACAACTATACCTACCAACCTTAAGGCTTTGTCCGCATCACTCGACATATTTGTTTATTTTACTTCTAATTTTTTTTAACTTTGAGTATAAAAATATATTCTTTGAAATTATAAAGAAAAATCTGTCCAACTTCCGTTACAATACACGCATGCCAATTGAACCGATAATTTTATTTATAATTAGGCCTCCATACATCCCGAAAATCATGAATACATTAAAGTAAATACTGGGTTGATGTCTACCTAGTTATAAGCTAACCTTCAATTGTCACGACTGTATTGTAGCCCCAAGTAAGCAGTATTTTCTGTGTGATCGCAAGTCGCACATTTTACTTCAAGAAAAATTAAAATTAACCTTATACAACATTTTACCAACTAAAGAAGTTAGTAAGAAATATTAAAAAATATAATAACGTGAGAGCTGATAATTACCTTTCCTCATATAGCGCACATAATAGAAAATAAGTAAATATAAATTATCAAACATCTTGAATAATATTAAAATTAAAATAATAATTATATGTCACCGATTTATGACAACCAAAAACACAAAAATTTGCTCGTAATTACCATTACATTTCAATTTTTACACGATAATACAGTTGTGTATTTTATATATATATATGTATGTGTGTGTGTGTGTGTGTGTGGTGTAAACACCACACACAGAGGATGTTCCTGAACCTGAACTACAAGTACAAATTGTGATATTGTGATTCTTTATAAAAATTACGTATGGTTACATAAAGCAATTTTCGAATGCCTCTATTTTAAGGGAGATATTTACCCACCAATATCGATTTTTATAATTGTTTTTCGGCAAAATATCGGAAACCATGTAGAGATAAATTACAGTTCTGCGCACAATGATTAGTGTTATCAAGATCTTTAACCCGTCAAGAAAACACACTTTGAAATTCTTCCCTTCATGAAAATACCAGGGGTGGCCACCCTCTTATTGACCACAACTTTTGTGCCGTTGGGTTTTGTGAACGTTTTATGTTGCTTTTCTGAACAGTGCATTCTAAATAACCAAAAAGTTCTAGTTGTAAGTCGCTAGAACGTGAAGTTTACGAGAGAAAAAACCATACCAATAGTCAGTGGCTGCAATACACTGCACGTGAGGTGAGCACTACAACCTGTACTAAGCGATTATAGTATTGTAGGCACCCGAACTTCGGCTGCTTGTTACATAAACTCACTCCTGAAATGCGCCAGAGATGGCGGTATGTGCTGGGCTTATGTGTGTATGGAGCAGTAGTATTTAAGTTATATTTGTTTAGGTTTGCTAGACTTAAATTTGAGACACGCTTTTAAAGATCTGCAGCACGAGATACATTTTTCTTATTGCGAAATGCATTTACAAGCATTCTGTGCGTACTCTATTGCGAGTGTAGTAGTCGTTGCCTACATGCCAGGTATTGTATTGTTGCCATAGTGCATATATATATATATATATATATATATATATATATATATATATATATATATATAGGGGGTTCAGATTTTCAAGTCCCTTTCCTTACTTTTATCCACCACTGTATGTGTGTATGTGTGGGTGTGGGTTTACATATATACATACGTATATGTGTAAGTATATACACATATCACAAATTTTGAAGGTATTACGATAGTAATAGACAATTTATTACACTTATATAAATAAATTCTTAATAAATAGAAAACCAATTTAATATTTGCACACATTATTAGCCAACTTTGTTGTAACAAGTCTTAACTTTTGCTAAGGATAGCTTTGGTGGGGGGCGAGTAGTCTACTTCCAGACCAAAATCATTTTCTGCTTTGAGATGACGAATATATTGCTACAGGGTATAACGAAAGTTACCAGCTTAACTAATAAGCTATTTGTCTCGATATCGGTCAAATTAACGCTTAAACTGAAAATCGTTATTATTAAGTGTTAATTTACTATCTTGCTATCTGCTAACACAGTGAACTTAACAAAAATTTAGATTAGTTACGTCATAGTTGGCTAATAATGTGTATAAATATTAAATTTGGTAGCTATTAATTAAGAATTTCTTTACATATGTGTAAAAAATTATGTATTAATGTCTTAAAATCTTAAAATTTTGGAATATGTTTATATACTTACACACACACACACACACACACACATATATATATATATATATATATATATATATATATATATATATATATATAACACACGCATACAGTGGTGGATAAAAATAAGGAGGGGGTGGCTTGAAAAGCTGAACCCCTTACCTTTTCAGATCACAACTTGCACCACTGGATAGAAACAATGTTTAAAGGTAAATAATATTAAACAGTAACATTAAGGGCGCCGCCTACCCGCGCGTGAGAGGCTCCAAAGCGACGGAGCAGTAAGGTTGACCTTGAATCGCGCATCAAATGCGCCTCAACGAGCCAAGCGCTGAACTAGCGTGCAAGGTTCCCGCCGAACTGTTTTTACTATGGGACACTAAGCGGTGACCATATTATTTTATTGGAGGAAAGTCTGTAGCAAAGTTCAGTGCAGGTCGCAATCTGAGTTTCACATACATCCGGTTAGTACATTTTGCAGTACGGTAGACTGGAAAGGCCGTTTTCAGCCATGTTGGAGGGATTAGAATCTGCGTTTTCAGTGAGCGTGGTGTCTTAACAACGAGGTTCCGACCTTGTCTGAAGATTGTTTTCTTTTCGTACGTTGGCACAATGGGCACACGTAGAATATTTTCGTAGAAAAAACCTGTTTACGAACACACTGTATCGCATTTGAAGCGTGGAGTAGGCGGCCGCCTTAAGGTATGAACGTTTTCATTTTGTTATGATATGAAACTTGTTGTATAATCAATTTTACCGTGTTTTTATATTCCAGATTTCAAAATACTCGTTGATGGTTATTTCACACCGTGAATGTGGCTTGGACTTGTTCGTTGTAGTATTACAGCTTCCGAGTTCTATAATGTCACGTTTTCTGTCTTATGGCCCGTCGACACTCCAGGTCTCAGTGACGCCGTCGCTTTTTGCGTTTGTTTCGGACGATGAGGTCGAGGGTAGTTTACACAGCAGACATTCTTTAAACAACTGGAACGAACACCAACGCAGATAATGTGATATTTCGTAACTTTAATTTCATCTTCTTTAGCAATAAACATGGGCGGTTCTGTTGTTACATTTGCGTGATTCAGTTGTGTTTGCACGTTCTTTTTGACCGTCATTTGGACGTTATGTTAGTCTCAACTTGGCACGTAATACGAATTATACATGTTCATGTCGTCAGTATACTGAAAAAGTGATTAAGTTATAAATGTTATTTTGCGTAAAAACACTGATTAAATTGTAGATATTAACAAAAATGTGGTATAAGTTACTATACTGTGACACAACAGTACGAAACAACGAATAGACATTAAACTTGGGCAATGGTTCGTGAACAACGTATTCGTATTCCTAGCATTTTTATAATTTTATCGCATTTCGACTTGGTCACTTTTGGCAGTAAACCGACGATGTGTTCAACAGCCAGGCCTAGGAGAAGCCTACTAGGGATACGTTGTTGGCGGGAGGGAGTTCAACGTCAAGCTTGATTTCCAGGATTTAGAGGTTCAGTTTGTCACTATATATGCGTATGGAGTAGCCACTTGTTTACAATTTTGCTTTGATTATACAGTATATTGTCGTTGCTGCGAATGATAGGTTAGCAAATTATTAAGTGATATCCCTATAGTAGAAGTTAGAAATTTTGTTGCTGCTTTTTTTTTTTTTTTCATCCATCAGGTTTAGTTTTATCTAGTAAGTTAGGTTGATTTAGTATGATATCTTGGTAGTTTTAATTAAGTTTTCCAAAAATAAAATGACTTTTGTTATATTTCTTTGAACCGCTGGATAATAGTTCAACAACAACGTGTATCCAAATTTAAATATCGAATGCAGAGAAATGTTTTGAAGAAAAGCAAATCCAAAGCCAAAGCTAATTCGTAATTGATTTATTTACAGGGGTTTTGCATTCAGATGTTTGCAGTTTCCAGAAATTGTGTAACTTATGCAGTTTTTCTCTGCATTAGTAAGCTAAAAAGTTTCAATTTTTTAGTTAGCACAATACTTTAAAACATAATTATTTGAAACACTATAAACATTCCTTACTCACGTAATTAATTTTCTTTTTTTGCCTGGAAACTTTAAAAATAGCGACCATTTGCATTTCAAAATCCAAATTTTCTCGTGGGAGACACACAGAACCCTCACTTTTGGCTTGGATTGTACGCACACACACTTTTTAAGGCATAGCTCTCCCCCTCCCCCCATCTTGACAAAATGCTGGAATTGTGGATCTGGTACTACACACACACATATATATGTGTGTGTAAGTTTATATTATAAGATAAGTTTATACACACACACACACACACACACATATATATATATATATATATATATATATATATATATATATATATATATATATATATATATATATATATATATATGGCAACCAGTTTAAAAGTTTCTTCAGAGTCGTGTCACATTTAATACTAAGTACGGAAACGTGAATTTAAAGTTGTTGGTAAATGAGATGTTTGAATGTTTGTTGCAATGGGACTATGAATGTGTGTATTTGTTGGTACATGTTGTTTACAGAAATAAATAAATGAATAAATAAATAAATATATAAATAAATAAATAAATAAATATATATATATATATATATATATATATATATATATATATAGATAGATAGATAGATATACACACCTTCTAAGTTGTTATCATATATGTTAGCTATCAAAAAAATTCGAAAGACAACAATTTTACCAAGTTTTATGAAATACAGAATATTTCCTTGGTTATGTTATACTGTGTACAAATTATAAGCATGTCCACCGTTTTGAAAATATGAACAAAGTGTGAACGGAAACCACAAATGTCAAATCAGCATTGTATGTTATATACGTGTACCAAGTAAGTTTGATGAAAATCGGAGAAAATTTCCTCAATTCCTATTACATGTTATGATAAAAACGGCCGCCATTATACAATTATTTATATGCTATTAATTAAATACATAAAATCAAGTCACCTTTCTACGTTCTTTGTGTGTACTCTACTTTGATAAAATTCTGAATTACGGTATCTAGTGAAATAGAAAATATTTTAAAGCACCCTCCCTCCTCCACCATTTTGAAAATCGACTACGATATAAAGAAAAAAACACAAAAGTCAAGCCTGGTTACTAAGTACTATAAATGTTAGCCAAGTTAGATGAAATCCTGTCAACGTGTTCAAAAGTTTTAAGAGGAGATAAACACACACGGACACATACAGGCACACAGTCAGGAAGGTGATGTTGTGATCTAATTTTTCCTTCATAAAGAAAACTAAAATAGGGGATCAAAAATTAAGAGCATGTTTTCTCAAGTTTTTAAGCATGAACATTTTTATTTATTCATAATTTAATGTATACTAAAAAAAAACCTTAAGATCCTATAGCAATATGGGTCGCATCGAGATTAGCAAAAGGAAATTTAGTTGCATTGAATGTTAAATATTTAATAAAATCTAACGTTTTATTTGTTTCTGCTGTAATATTGTCAATACGATGGTGAAAATATAATTTAGAATCTAATAACACACCAAGAACACGTGAACACTGAGTTTTTTTTAATGAATTTATCAGAGTTTTTTTAGTGAATTTATTAGGGGTGCCCATCCCCCCCCCCGCCCAGAAAGCATGACAATCCCCCCCCCCCCTCGGCTTAACGAATGTTGTAAAGTTCCCATACAAAATTATTTTGCCGACACCCAGAGTTAAAAACGGAGGGTCCGGAGGTTTCCTCCCCCAGGAAAATGTTAATATTTAGGTGCAAAATGGCGTTATTTAAGCACTTTTTGAATCTAAATAAAACTATACCTACGATACAAATCGTAATATTTTTTAATATATAATTTATTTCGGTGAACAATTTTCACAATGTTATCTTTATCAAAGCCGGAGCCTTGCCCCCTTTCTTGTTTTGGCGCCACTAATTATTGGGAGCCCCGGGGACGTCGACTGCCAATTTACGGACGTTGGTAAGTACAACTCGCCTAACGACGATTTTTGGTTATCCAACCCTCTCGTCATCTGCTTTACCCCAGGAAATTGGGTATCTACTGTGTATTAGCATTAAGTATGCCATAGAAATAAGAAAATTAAAAAAAAAATGGTAAAGTTTACCATTTTCTGATTTCAGTTACACCGCACGGCATGTAATTTATTAAAAAATTGTGAGTTTTCAAAGTCAGCAATTGCTATATGGCATGTAAAAGAGATGAGTGATAATCATATTATTATTTTTTTTTTGAACAACCACCTCCACATTTCCTGCTCTAACGCTCCAAACGTCCAACCGACAGATAAATGCATCGAAACTCATGCTACTGTAAAGCTTTTATTACTCATGTCTTCGCCCACCAGTAAGGGACAGGAAATAACAAGAAAAATTTTTTTTTTCATAATTCTTACACCTTAATAGATTAAACTTTATTAAGAATTTTACTAATTCAACAAATACCAGCTTAGTCAAATTAAATATCAATGAGGATTTCCAGTCCAGGAGTTCGGGTTAGATCCCTATTTTTTTTTCCTAACCTACCCTAACTACTAAGTTATGTGAGAGGCCCGGGGAAGGAGCGGGACTAAGTGCGTCTCAGGGCTGAGCCCCATACGCCTACAAGGGGGAAGTTTCATGCAGAGGAGGCATGCATCGCGGCAGAGAGGGATTGGGCAGACATGGCCGCAATTGGGGACATGTCTACCTCCCTAAGTGTACCTATAGCTAAGCCATAATCTAAGAAGAGAGAGGGAAAAACCGGCATAGTACCGTAAAAACCCTCTCGACAGAATAGGAGTGTAACCACTCAGCAGTTACATGCATTAAAAATAAAAATGGCACTGGAAAAGTAGGAAGGTCCAGGTTGTTAGTAGAGTTGTGAAGTAAGAGTGGGG